>BSBN01001757.1:600000-770767 GCA_027924645.1 Cunninghamia lanceolata
AGATGAGAAGGCTGTGGTTGGCAAAATCAACTTCCTTGTCCTCATGAAAGGAATGTTGATTCCGCATGTGTCACCCTATGGGGCCGAAGTATAGTGAGAGACTGCCAGGGTAACCATAGATGGGGGCCGGAGTCTAGTGAGAGACTGCCAGGGTAACCCATGCTAGGACCATGCGATGACACTCTCCCTACTGCATCCTAGCATTCCCTAGTTGTACTCTCCCCTTTTGTCATGTGTTGCCTCTGGAAGTGATTTTGAGTTGCTTGTGGTGTTGTCATGTGTTGTAATAGAGTCTTGTTTGGTCTTTGTTCCTATTAGGCAATTGTCTACCTGACTGCATGACATTTTGGGACCTTATGTTATCTCCTAGCTCGGGGGGTGGACCTCAGGCTTCCACATAGTTGGGTGGAAGAGCTTTTATCCATTGGTCTCTCCTTGCCTTTGTTCGTGTGCAAGAAGATTATAACTCCTGTAGTAGATTCAGATCGTGTACCTATTTATGGAGACAATTATTTATGCTCATGTACTATCCTATGTATCAGATTATTCATAATGTATGTATTCATATGTATTCAGAAGATGATAATGTAACAATGTAATGTTGTACTCATATGTGAGGAGAAATTGTAACTATGTACTAGATCTTGATGAATACTTATATGATGTTATGTAGATGTAAATGTTTATTGATTTAGTGCATTAGGTTTACAATGAGTTACTGATGTTAATTCATGATGTGTGTTAGAATATGTTAATTGTTTTGTCAAGTAATGCAACCATGATATCTTAGAGGACAAGTCATTAGTTTAAATGATGCGTTAATATTACTTTGTTACTTTACTATCTCTTTCAATTTAAAAAAAAAATTTATCCTGTTGCATATAGCATAAATGTGATGTTCTCTGAGGTATTCATGGCAGGGCATTACATGGGCACATGATGATAAAAAAAGGTTGAGATTTTAGTTTATTGTGTTATCATTATTTCTAGTTTATATCTGTAGCAGTGAGTCTTTGGCCATGACATTTTTCTTTATAGACCTCTATTAACTATGGTCATCCATCCATAATAGAATTTGGTCCTAATTCAATTATGTTGCTTGAGAGTTTCTAAACTTGCCCAATAAATTCATTTTGTATTATTTCCATCTTTAATATATCTGACAAAATCTTCCTTGGATTATGTTTACGTTAGGAACTTGAAATAGAATGATTTTCCTACCATACAAGAAAAAGGTGTTGGGCATTCATATGTTTTCATGTTTATCTGTGAAGTATTACTTTTCTACTTCCTTAGATTTTTCTTTGAATCATCTTAAAACCTTACTTCATTTTATAAATCTTGATGGGTGCTTATAAAATCTTTACTCCCTTTAGTTATACATTTTTAAACTTTTAGAAAAATCTCTTCTTTAGAATGATTCTTTTGTAGTAATTTCTAAAATCTTATCTTTATTTATATAATTCTATTTTTATCTTTGCATTTAAGGAAAGGACTTTACCTCTCTCATATAGCTGCTTTACTATCATTTAATGATTATTTATGGAATCATGAAACACTATTTTCTTAATCTATGTGTGACCCTTTTATAGTTAATAATTCTATATATATTTATTATTTATTGGTTTGTTATGATCACTAATTTGGCATAATTAATAATCTTTCTAAATGGATCTCTTCTTTTATTTATTTACTTTATTTTAAAATAATAATAATTAGACTTGTTTAGAATCTTGTTTTTTTTTAAGAAGCTAAATCTCTATTTCATTAGAATCTTACATCTATTCTTGGAATATTTTATCAAATGAGAATTTATCTTGTTAATAGATGACGTTTCATTGTTATAATCTGAATATGTAGATTATTATGAATGAAGAAGATTATAGATTCAATCTAGTTTTTAAATAAAAGTAGCAATCTTGTTTTAATTTGTTTTAAATTAGAAGAAGTTATTAATTTAGTTCCTTCTTATGGATTTGATAGTTTCACTAAACTTTATAAAGTTAAAACATCTTGTCAAGTGAATGAAAAGGAAATGTTTAATCTAAATAAAGCTAAATAATTTACTTTAGAAACATTTAAAAGTTTAGTCCTTGGACAATTAAGTATATAAGCATGTAATGTAAGTCTTCTTCCTTTTGGTCATGTAAGTGTTAAAACCATTAGTACCATTTATAGCCATAGTATGAATATGATTTCTTCTTTGATTCTCTTTTAATTCAAATTATATTAGAAAACTAAATCTTTAATGATTTGTCTAGAATCTTCGTATATTTAGATATAATTGGAATATTGTTGTATATATATTAATTGTTAGTTATATTTAAGTAAATAGTTAGTTATGAAGAATATGTTTTCTTAGAGTAATAGATCTCCTTTCTTATATTCTTATTTCAATTTTATAAAATTTTGAATTGTGGTTACAAAATGATTCACAAATATAGATTTTGGTACTTGGTGAAAGAAACATGTTTCCATTCATTATAGAATTGAAATCACCTAATATAAGCTTGTTTTGATTTAAAATGAATGATTCCTAGGTTATGTAAAGAATTTGTGTGTTGCACATTAAATGGAAAGGAGAATTTATTAATTAGCAATATACATGTGATGTTCCAATAGAATTGGGTAAGGCAATTAGATAATATTTTGGGAAATTAGAAAAGATTTGGATCATTTTCTTAATTATGTAAGACCGACTGTGTGATGTATGATGTTTATGACTGGAATTTGCACAAATCTCCATGAAAAATTATTGTAGATGGTTTTATACAACATGTTTGATTGTACTCATGTTGAGTGAATACTTCTTGAGAATGATAAGTATTATTTCATTTGATTGGTAGCCTTCCTATTTTCTGTAATCAGTATGATGAGTTGAGACAGATAATAGTTGGAATGTTTTGTATAACTTTCTTATCTTACCCCTGTAGGGTTTACTCATAAATATAAATATTGTATGAACTCTTTAGAACTTGAATGATACTATAGAAAATATTATAAACTTGCTTCTTATGTGTTATTGTATATAAGGCAACCTCATGGTTGCAAGTCTCGTTGTCCCGAACTACGAAGTCTGCGCTACACATATGTAGGCAAGGCCATCATGAGCCCCAGAGACATTAGGTTGGCCCCTTAGGGTCTTAGGCTTATCTTTTATGCAATGAATATTTGTTTTGAAATTAATCACGTAGGACTAATGTCTCTTTAGATGTGCAGTTTGTGATTATAAGACATGCATGACTTTGGAGCTAAGGAGGTACCTTTCCACTTGGCGAATAGATGATTACTTAGCAATATTGGTAAAGGCGTATAAATGTGTATAAACTCATTGAAACATTTGTATCTTATATTTCATTTAATGAATATTGGTTATTAAGATAAACTTTGTAAATTGATATCTTATCATCCTATTGAGCTCATTGTTACTATTTTCTTGGGTAGGCATTACAATTTTGTGCATGTGTGTGTATTCCTTTGGAACTTTTGGATTTAAAACAACCATGGCTATTAGTTAGATCTTGTTAGTAATTAGTAAGGTAGTCATATAATTAAACATAATTGAATGAGTTTTGCATGTTGTTGTATGCTGCTTAATTACAATAATGCAATCATATTATCCCTAGAGATATTAGTTGACTTGTTGTATCAGATTATGTTATATCTTGTTACCATTAAGTCTATTTTAAAAAAAAAAAAAAATTCTTCCTTTTTACTGTTTTAGTTGGCTTATCTCTAGGGTTGCATGGTGAGGCATTACATTTGTAAATTATAAAAATTAAATAAAATAACATAGGTAATTCTAAGCTCCATATTATGAAAAATTACTTAAATTATTTTTTTAATATTCTAGGAATATGAAATGATATATGCATACACCATTAACACCAAGCTAAAACATACAAATTAATAGCAAGCCAAAATAATTTTGATAGATGATTACTGATATTTTTATCAATAGTTATTTTTATTTTTTTATTTTTTTTGCTTTGTAATTTTTAGTTTATGCTTCTTCCTTCTATAATTGATGTTTTTATTTTCATCTTCTTCAACTTCTTATTAGCTAATTGTTGTTGGTTTTGGAGAGTTGTAAAACATTTATGTTATACATATATATGTTTTAATTATTAATTTGCATTTGTGGGCTATATTTTTGTAATGATTATGATTATTATTTTACCATGACCGCTATATAAATATTTTTAAAATTTGTTTTGTCAAGACACTCACGCCATTACACTCCACCCATTACACCTCTCGACATAATAATACTAGCATTTGTAATACCCCCCCCCCCCAAGAAACCCTAGAGGACAACACTAAACTAGGTCAAATTAATGGAATTAATAAAAACAAATAACAAATAACAATAGAATGCATAACATAACATAATAATCTAAACGTAGGTCCTCTAATGTTCCTCAACTGCATGTAATGCCCCCACCAAGGAACCCTAGAGGACAACACTAAACTAGGTCAAATTAGTGGAATAATTTTTTTTAGAAGCAAATAACAATACAATGGATAACATAACATAATTATCTAAACCTAGGTCCTCTAAGGTTCCTCAACTGTGTTACTCACAAATCAAGATTAGAAGAAACAAAGGTTATGTAAAGAGATACAAATGGAGATACATCCCAATTTACAAATACATGATAAGAGATCTTTTTGAATAGGTACAAAATATCTCTAATGCATTTACAAACCATTATAGTAAGAACCATAAGGTCATCCTTAGCATAGTGGAAAAGCATATTCTTTCCTCTAGTAATCTACTCATTTAACAGACCTGTATTTGTGCATCTAAAAGTGAACATTAGTTCCACAAAGATTATCAATAAACATAAAAGAGAACTATATACTAGACTAAGGCCCTAAGGGACTGACTTAATGTCTCCGGGGGATCGTGATGGCCTTGTCTATGTATGTGTAGTGTAGAGATTTCATAGTTTGAAACAACTAATTTTTCAACCATAAAGTCGACTTAGATACAATATCTCAAAAGGTATCATTTATTAATTTCTATAGTATCATTCAAGATCTAGAAAGAACAATAACTTCCTTCACTCATTGAGACATTCATGATCACACGAAAGATAATCATCATTTCAAGGAAACATTAATCAAACTTAATTCCATTATTCACCAAGTATTGTTTTGTTATTCAATCAAGTTGAAACCACTTCCCATTAGTCAATAAATCTCTAACCAGAACAATAATGAATTTTATCTTTTTACTACCTAGAACCATCTCCTTGCACCACATTGATTTCGATATTCATTTCAATAATTCTTTAATATCATAATATTGAAAAGGAGGCCACGATTCGTAAAACAACTAAGTGTAGAAAGTAAAAACATCTTATTTTAAATATCTACTAGAGTATTGAAATTGCTAATTTAATCCTTACTAAGTCACTTACTTGAGGTGGAAGGCTAAGATAAAGATCTATTTCATGCAACCTCTTTCCTTTATGCACCATATTCCACATGATTAAGCCACTTAAATATATTTAGATCCAGTGTGCTATGGACATAGAGACAAGTAGATCAAATAGTATAGAAGCACCCTTAGGACCTGATGCCTACAAGAGGCAAAGTTTGAGTTTTTGTCTTATTTCATATTTTTCAATGATAATAAGATCATTTTAGGCCAATATAAGTCATTGATTAAGGTTTGGTGTCATTTAGTTGAAACAATGAAAACATTGTCAAAAGTTGTCATAACAACTTTTCTTGTCAAATGACAACTTTTTAAAAGTTTGTTAAAAGATACTAAATGGTAGTTGTAGGTTAGTTGGGGGGCATAAATTTATTTTACAAGTTTAAATATGATCCTTCAAGTCGAATGGAGGGTTGGTGGTTGGATTTTAGAAGTTGAAGCAATAAAAATACATTATTTTTTATTGTTTCCAAATGTTTTCTATTGTTATCTTGCATGGTACATATCTGTATGACCTAGTACTAGTCTGAGATCAATTGGGGATGAAAGTAAAGTGAATCTATCTTCCATTTATTTTTGTTTCATCTAAATTCATAGAGATTTGAATAAGCTATGGCATTTTTATTGAGGGTAGGTCTGTAAAGTTTAATTTTCTGAAAATGAAGTTTGAAAATATGCATGGTACAGCCTAGTACGACCTCATATCACGGAATGTAATAGATGGGTAGAAAGATATTTTTCTCTAGTTTTCAATTCTTTTTGTTTCATGTGATTTAATTAGGTTTTGAGTGAGTTATGACATTTTTACTAATAACAAGTCTAAACTCTGCCTAGGGTTCCCAGTTTGGAACAACCTTGTTTGCTCTATTCCGTACAAAACAATCCTAGACCATTTTGACATATGTTTAGTAAGGGCCAAAAGGGTATCTCAAACAGGTCTTAGATTTTTAATATCGGGTCTTCAATTAAATTCATGCTCAAAGATGTCTAAATTGCTGGACCCATGTCTTAGGCTTTAAGAGCAAGTTGCCAAGAATGAACAAGAATGCATATTTGCATCATTTGTATTGAAACCCTATTTGAAATGTGTCAAGTTAGCCTTGTTTGATTCCTTTCTCTATATCATCAAATTATTATAGTTGAACTACATCAATTTAATTTGCAAATGACATATTATCCCATAGCATATAGAAAAGAACCTAATATAGAAAATGTAATATTAATTTCATTAGTAATCTCTTGAAAGAAAAGGACAACAAAAACAACAATATGGCCACACACTCTGCTCCCAACCATAGGATTTATTCTCAATCCAATCCCGAGCTCTAAGGGTCACATAGGTCTTCCTCAACTTACATGGCTTACATTTCCAAACATGACACAAATCAACCATTCATTCACATAACTCAATCTTAACTTTAACACACAAAAATGACTATTCAAGTTCAACTCAATAAGATGGAACTCCTACCTACACAAACCGCAACACACACAACATCCTCACAAGGAAACCAACATTAACTCTTCACATAGATTTCAATCACAAATACCCATTTAAACAAGGATCAACAAAGATATACATAGACCAACAAAAAATCCAATCATTCATTTTCATATCAATAAAACTCAATTCCAAAAGGGTAGCTCTTACCAAGATAATTGGTGACCCAAATATTATAGAAACCCTCACTTTCTCCAAGCCTTTTCATTCATTCTTCCTCACCCATATTTCCTTTTTTTTTCATCAAGAAATCACCTCCCGAATGAGGAAAAATAAGAACAACCAAGAGCAAGTGAGAGAAGTCAAGGAAGAAAGAGAAAAGCCCCCTCTCCTTTCAAACAAAAGGAATATATATAGAAGGAAATAGGTAACCAAATCCTCGTAACTTCCCAACCACCCAACCAACTCCAATTTTCGCCATTTTTCATAAGTGGGTAATTAGAGTGGATTTTAGACTTTATTTAAGGGGTTTTATGGACTAAAAGGACCCCTCAACCACACACCTACCACCTAAGAAACTTTTTATACAACTAAAACCACATAAAGACTTTATAAAACATACAATAAGTAATCACATTTAAAAAGGGGACTCAAGGGTCTAATTAAACAACCTCCCACACATTCTATAGTGCCCCTCAACTTGTCATCTGTCAGACTGATGGTTGCTTATTAGTATTGGACATTATGATAGTATCTTAGATCGTTGATGATGGATTTCTTGTTATGTTGTTAATTCATTATGGTCCTAATTGTGATGATAATAGATATTGATGTTGGATTATGTTATTTTATGCTTTAGAATTTGATAAATAGACTAGATGTTACAGATGTTTTGATGTCAATTGCGATATTGGATTGTAAGAGGATTGAATGTTTTATGTTGTTGACTAGTAATCAGATATCTTGTTCAACATAGTTAATTGTTTATTCATAAACGTGAATGGAACAGTGTCGTATTACTCGCTCTCGAGTACCCTACCCCACTGCGATTTCCATTCACTACAGGACTACATGTGGATATATATATTTTGTTATGCTTAACTGTGTGTTGTTGTAGAAATGCAGGTACTAGGCACCAACTCCACCTAATTTACTAGGTCTGAGCGTGCCTTCACCAATGGATTAGTTGTTTGGAGTTAACATGAGGTCCCATGTCAGTGTTGTCTGGTTGTTAGTTTATCCTTTTGGTCATTGTCTGTCATTCGATCATGACTTGCAGACAGGTAATATTGCACCTTGGAGTCTAACTAGGTTAGAAAGTGTCTAAGTGTGTAAGGTATCATTGTGCATTAAATAGAATCATATTACGGAAAGTATAATGTTGATAATTAAATATATTTATAAAAGATAATATTGAGCATAATGTCGATAGTTGTTAATTATTGTTGTAAATAAATTATTATTTTATTAGAAGTATAGTTGTTAAATAAAGATTGTAAGAAATTTTGTATTATTTAATATAATATTATTCACAATAAATATTTAAATAAATAAAATAGTTGTAAGTTATGTTGTAATTTGTGATTTACAACTTAATTAATAAAATAAATTAAAATATAGTTGTACAATTATAGATTGTTGTAATGTTATAACTTTATTAATAACAATATGGTTGGTCGGCTATAAAGTAATTAAATTTTGTTGGAGCTGTGTATTAATATTTAAAAAAATAACCTTTTTGGGATCATTAAATTAAATAAAAATATATCTTGAGAAGGGAGATGCACGGGATCACGTGCCGAGTTCCTTAGAAGATGGAAGGGATTGTTCTATAAAAGAGAAGCTTGTAGAAGCAAAGGGGGGGGATTGCAGGTAGCAGAAGAGAGAAGAAGGCTGGGAAAGGAAGCTTGGAACTTTAGCAATTGAAACAGACTTGTCGATTCGATAATCAAAGCCAGGTTCCACTGAATGCCTAATTTCTAAATCTTATTTTTAATCTGCAAATGTTGTTGTTGGATTGAATTTCTATTCAGAGAATTCGTTGTTTAATTGTCTCCTCCCACTCCATTGCCAGATCCTTCTGTTTATCTCCAAAGGACGGAATCATGTGTGGAGTTTGGGTCTATGGCAGACTTTGCCTTGGCATCAGGTGTGCATTGTTTGCAATTTTCTTGAGGTCATGTTCATTAAACCAACACAGATCTTAATAGAGATTTAATATAGTCTTTAAGGCACCTCAGATCGCCATTGTATTATATCCCTGTTGCATATACAATAGGGTATTCTTCTGCAATTTTCAATTCTTCTCTCAGCCATTAAACTATTCTGTTAGACTCCAACTCCGCACTGTAACCTCCTAACTGTTTCATAGCATTTGAATGGGGTTCTCCATTTATCTGGTTTCCATATGCACATACAATAGAGTTTTCTTTTGTAATTATTTTTCCTCTCTCAGCCACGAAACATGTCCACATCAAACAATAGACTCCTACTTTGTACTACAATCTTATACCAAGCGAATTTGCTATGTGAATTCATTGTGCTTTAGGCAGTACAGTAGGAGTTAGTTCTTATACAAATCTGGTGGTCTCCTGAGTTAATCTTGCGGTTTTGTTGCACATGATTACTTGTGATTCAATGTTGTAGAATCTTGGAATGCCAACTTTCAAGCAGATTACACATTGACTACACCAGCATACCCAAAGGAATAGTGCAATTAGAAAGGAAGCCAAGGACTGCTCTACCCTTAACGGATTTAGATTGTGATCTGAACGCAAGACAATGACGATGATCATTAAACAGTAGATGCCCATCTCTATAGTGCAAATTGCACCTTGATCTGGGCACACATCTTATAAGTTGCCATCATGCAGATTGCACTCTCTGATTACATTTTAGCATTTTTTTAACAATCCTCTTTTCCTATGATTACTTCATAATCTTAGAGCCTCAGATCTTATCCTGTGAATATTCTGATCTCTTAATATCATTGTGTTCAGCCAGTTAAACATCTGGAAGGGTTTATTCATGTAGATCACTCCTTAGTACAGTTCAGCGTCCCTTTTCTCTTATCCAATGATCATTTCATAACTTAGAGCCTCAGACTTTATTCTGAAATCATTCTATTCTTAGGGTCACTATTTGAGCTATCCACAACATCAACAAAGAGATTAGTCAATCCATGATCCCTTAATTTCCTTTGATCGCTGTTTTTACCTGGCTGGAGGTTTTATCCATTGTTTCATGCAATCACTTCAATATTTACAGATCGCAGTTGTCTTTAGCTAATCGCACCAGGTATAATAGATTCAACATCTTCTATTAGCCAAAAACCAGTGGTCATGGCATAACCTTGGGGTTCACCACCACTACGATTATGTAAAATTTGTGTTGCACACTCATTGAACTAACCTGCTGTAATTGTGGTCTAATATGCTCTCACCCATAGCCCTTTATCTGATATTTGTTTTTAGTGACTGTCACCCATTAGCTCCAATGCTAATTGTTGCAGTAGTGATGCTTATGATAGAAGTATTATAAACTATTTGAACAATTTTATTTGAGAACTTATCAAAACGCCTCCCTATAATTTGTTGTTTGACGAACAATGATTGAATATACTATGGCGTGCATGGCCAAAGTGGACATTAAAGAGGGATTGGCTCTGTTAGAAGTTTCAAGGTTTTTAATCAAAACATTCTGTGTATATCTGTAATCATTAAAATCCATGGACGATTGTTTTTCTTAAAGGCGTCCTATCATACAATTCGTGTATGCACCTAGTTGGATCGTTGCAACCACAATATCTGACAGATACTTTTATTCCTTATGCTTTGATGGTTGCCATACCGTTACCACACCTTATCCAGTCTCTGACAGGGCATTCAATTTAAGGTTGTCATTGTATGTAAATGCCCTTGAATACCATAAAAAACTTAGCCATCAAACTTATTGCCTTCGTTAGAGAGAGAACTATTTAGTGGATGCTATCAGTTCTATTGGGTTGCAAATTTCAGGAAGTTGTTAGACTAAACAAATATCGTCCATTTCAATGATAAATCAGTCAATAACAGCCTTACACCTCATCAGCAATTCATACCAAACTATTCATGTTCCATTCTGTTGGGCGTATTTATGACACTTTTCTTTGACGGAATTAATCACTTTTGATAGAGTCCTTTTCGAGACATCGTTACCACGAAGAAATGTGAAGCATGTTAAGCTATCTTATCTAGTCGAGGTCAAAAGAGATATTGGAAAGACCGTATCTTGTGGCAAAAGAGATTTTGAAACAAATTGTCAAAATTTACATTGGATCATGACGACATGTATATTAGGGTATGTATAATTTACTTACACTAAAGTAGGTTATAGTATTTTAGAGGCATTGTTGAATAACTAATTGTCATATTAAATTTATTTACAATGTTCATTTAATGTTCTTTGGATGAAAAATATTTACTATCTTATATTCCATTGAATTTATTATTATTGTTATGGTTATTATTTATGTTATTGTTTAATATTATTATTATTAATTCAAATGATACTGTTGTCATCTCCAAGCCGTCTAGAAAAGGTATGGGAGGAAGTCTAATGGGAAATTGTATAAATTATATGGTTGTTAGTTTAAAAGTGCCAAAATCAAAAGTAGATTAATATTTTAGTTAAGTTAATAGGTTTAATTTATTGAACTATAAGGGAATGTAGTTAATAGTTTAAATTAAATTGTTATGATTATTGTTGATTAATTTTGGTAACGATCTTATTACAACATCATTATGAAGGTGCTGTTAATTGAAGTTTGATTAAATAGTCTCGATAGTGGATTTATTAACATTGTAATGAGATTATTGGTTGTAATGGGGTCCACTGTGCAAGTTGTTTGGGTGGCAGTCCAGAGGCATAGGATAACGTGACTTGTTTTCAAGTATAGTGTTTTTACGTATTGGATATATGATGATATGTTGTCTCTAGTTATGTCTGGGATAAAAGACATTGTGAATGATGAATCTATTCCCTTGGGGATGTATTGTTGTTCGTTTACTTATATTTATTTTGTATTGAGTTTTGTGTTAGATTTTGAAAGGGGGAGACATCGAGTATTGTAACAGAGTAATGTTTATGTTTTGTTATGGGCAATATTTGTGAGTTGTCCCTGTGATTAAGTTGATATGCAAGAGGGATAATGCCTTGCATTATTATATTTACATGTGGATATGAGGATAATTGTTATGCAAGATGGTTAATGCCTTGCATGGTTCATGTATCATCATTGTCATGATGATGTTTGCTATATTTGTTGAGTAGGGTTTTCTAGATGCAAGTAGGGGAGTAGCTCTCAATGGGGGCCGGAGCCCAAAAGTGGCGTCCAGGACAACCCATGTGGGAGTTTGATAACTCAGTGATAACCTAAATAATGAATTAGGGGGTTGGGTAGTTAAGCACACTAAACAAGATAAGTGGATGCCTCACTCATGGCTCAAGTGTTTGTTTAGGCTTGAGATGAGATGGGAAGGCCTGGAATGGCAAGATCAACTACCTTGTCCTCATGAAAGGTATGTTAATTCCGCATGAGCATTGTATGGGGGCCAGGAGTCGGGAGAGGCTACCAGGACAACCCTAGATGTGGGCTGGGGCCTAGGAAGGCTTACCAGGACAACCCATGACAAGCCATGTGATGACACTCCTCCCTACTGTAGCCTAGCATTCCCTAGTTGTACTCTCCCCATTCGTTGTGTGTTGCCTCTGGAAGTTGTTTTGTCATGTGTTGTATTGGAGTTTGGTCATCCTTGTTCATACTTGTCTATGTCTACCTAACTGTTATTGTTTGGGACCTCATGTTAACTCCTAGCTCGGGGGGTGGACCTTAGGGTTCCACATGGTCGGGTGGAAGAGCTTTTATCCATTGGTTTGTCCTCTTGCTATTGTTCGTGTGTGAGAATGTTGTATCTTGTGTATCAGCCGTCAGATCTTGTACCAGATATGAAGTAAGTGATTTGTATTCATGTACTTGTCTGTGTACCAATTGATGAAGATGTATGTGTAATCTTGTACCAGACTTGTGTAACAGATCATTCATATATATGTAATTCTGATGTAGTCTAAAAATGGCGATGTAATGATGTACTTATGTGTAAGGAAAGCATTTCTGTTATGTATTTAATCATGTTGATTGTATTATTTGACGACATGTAATGGATATGAATAAGCTATTTAATTGTGAGTTGGATTTAGATCAGTTACTGATGCATGTAAGATTATGTTAGTTAAATTGTTAAGTAATGCAGCCTTGGGAACTTGGAGAACATGTAGAATGTTTAATGGTGTAATTAGTTATGTTAACATTACTTGTTATCTTAAACATTTTTTAAAAAAAAATTTCCTATTTCATATAGCTTAAATGTGAATTTCTCTAAGGTGTTCAAGGCGGGGCGTTACACATTTACAAGAATAACATAAGGGAAGTAGCTATGTGAACCCTTCATCAACATTGGCCATTTCTTTTTACCTATACACTCAACCAAAAGTGTTAGTACTTCTCATAATTAATAGTAATTGAAACAAATGGCATATAAAAAATAACCTTCCAAGAATAATAATCAAATAGAGGATTAAATCAACACAAGTATAATTTAACTCTCCCTACTTGCATAATATCTTTTAGAATCAACCAATAATTGATCATACTATTTAATATCAAAATCATGTAACAAATACTGCTACAAGAAAATATTTAATATCAATCATTACCTTTATATTCACACTTACTTACACTCATAATATAAAATCACCTAACATGATGCAATCTATTTGATATACATATTAATATTACCAACAATGAAACATCTCAATCATTGCATACTAACATACACAAGGAATATAACTCATCTAGCTATCACACAAAATCACAACAACCACTAGTTAGTTAAACAATCAAAGTATAAGCAACTTGATGTATAGGAACAATAATCACTAATGTATATTCTTCAACATAAAAGATCATAAAATATAGGACATAAACCATCGACGACTAGCAGGATCAATAAGGCCACAAGGGACGGGGTCTTACACTCTCCCCACTAGGATTAGGCTTCCTCTTGGAAGTCCATAGAAATGAAGGTAAACACAAACACTTGTCAATAACATTTTATCTAAAAAATTCCCAAGTATGAGAATAGCAAATTTTATCTTCCAAGGCATTCTAAAATACTAGGCAACTTACATTTTAAATATCTAGTCAAAATATCATCTATCCATGTTGCACAACAATATTGTGTTTGTAAATTTCAAACATCAACTGCTTAACATTATTAGCACATACCTTTAAATATCCCTATTATTTTACCTTCATCTCCAAGTTCCAAATCCAACTACCTGCACATCCATGATGAGAATGGAGAGGCACGACACTTCACTACTCATAAATCAAGATTACAAGAAACAAAGGTTACATAAAGAGATACAAATGGAGATACATTCCAATTTACAAATACATAATAAGAGATCTTCTCAAATAGGAATAAGACATCTCTCATGCATTTACAAATAGTTATAGAAAGAACCATAAGGTCATCCTTAGCATAGTGGAAAAACATATTCCTTGCTCTAGTAATCTGCTCAGTTAACAAACCTGTATCTGTGCATCTAGTGAACATTATTTCCATAAGATTATCAATAAACATAAAAGAGAACAATATACTAGCCTAAGGCTATAAGGGCTGACCTATTGCCTTGGGGGCTCATCTCAGATGGTCTTGCCTACATATGCATAGCACAGAGGGATTGTAGTTTAGTACTTGGCCATATAATCACAAATTGATATCATACAAAACCAATCCTCTAAGATGATATCGACATCTTCTATTTAGAGATACACAATTGTATTTCAATCCTTACTTGAGGGTAGAAGAATGTTAAGGTTTCCTTTACATAAGCATCACAAATATAAATGAATCTTTTCAAGCTAAAATTCAAATTACTATAATGATTAATTAATCATGCAAGCATAAAGCCAACATTAAAACTCTTATCATCTAATTAACATCATACTGCTAAATTAATGATATGACATATAACTACCTTTGATACCCCATGAATGGTGGACAACACATCCTAGAACGTCAATCATTCATTAACCAATCATTTGTAGACAAGAAATATTTATTAGAGGAGAGCATTAACTGATGTGCTATAACTAACATTATTACCTCTCAATCATCAACTAAGGCATATGCATACTCTCTTAATATACACACAATCCTTGATAACTAGTAAGAAGTAGGGATTCTAACATATTTGAGAGCAAAAGAACACAATTAGTAGGAATAGGTCCTTAAGTTAAAGGAGAAATCCATGCTCCTTGAGTAAAACCAAGATCACAAATTAAATTGAAGGTAATCACAATACAATAAATAATTCCAACCAGTGAACACACCAAACCCAAACAATTAAGTCTATACATAATAAAGAATATGAACTTCTCTTAAATATCTTTACTCTTCTCATGATAGCATTAAATTTTAAATTAAAATAACGATAGTAAATTGTAATCTAAAAGGTGAAATAATTTTAATCTAGATTTAATCAATCCTTACCTAAATTAAGATTAGCCTCAACTCCAAGCACCTAAAGTATTTCTAACCTTACAAGATATACAATTATATAATTCAAATAACACAAAAAAAACACATTCTTTTAAAATCTAATTCTCAAGAGAACTATTTAACATTATGAGTTATCTAACACCATAAACTCCAACATAACTGAGTAATCTATTTAGTTTAATAGAAATAAGCCAAATAATATCAAATGAAAAAATCATATATCAATGCATATACAAACACACCACTAGATACCCAAGGAATTATTGAAATAACATCTATCTCGTATAACAATACCAAATCAAGTAGAATAGAACCACGTCCAAACAAGACAAGTAAAAGAGTAATAAATATAAACATCACTATTTTAATGAGGATGAAAAACATGACAAATCTGCACCAAAATGCATCAAGGCAACCTATTATACTATTAGCATTATCATAAAATGATAACATTATCTCTGTTCTTAAATTCTATGCACCACAATGTAGGAATTTGAAGATGGCAGGGTGACAATATGCAAAATAAATAATAACGATATAGGTATAGGGTTCATTACATAATCAGACTTATTTTTGAAGTAGCTTTTGTTGGTGAAATTGTGATTTTCTGAACTGTAACATACAAAAATCAAAATAATGACTATCTGGTCGATTTGATCTCATCCCATCCCTCAATGGCTATCTCGTTGATTTGATCTCATCCACAAAATCAAGCCAAGCCACCCCTAATTTTGTATCCAATCAAAAAATCTCTACAAGGAGTACCCACACAATGAGATAAAAGGTAGAAAGATTGTGAGGATTTCTTCCCCTTTAAAGTATCCTCCATCTTAATATTTAGTTGTTTAGTATATTATAAAACTTGTTAGTTGTTTAGTATATTATAAAATTTGTTAGTTGTTTACTATATTATAAAATTTGTAAGAAATTAATGTTATTTACAATATCTTATATATTAAGGAGATTAGTTATATATAATTTTCCACTTCATTTTTAAGATATATTGTTTTTAAGTAGTATTAATAATGTTTGATAAAATAATTCAACTGAATGTTTTATATCTATATAGAGTTGATAGAAGTAAAACAATTAATATAGTAGTAAAAAGTAAATAAAATAACTTATTCATATTATGAAAAATTATTTAATGCTAGATTGAAATTAGTTAATTTATTTTTTAATATTCTAACAATATGCAATGTTTTATGCATAGGCCATTAACACCATGCTAAAACATACAAAATAAGAGCAAGCCAAAATAATTTTGAGAGATGATTATTTAAATTTTTATCAATAGTTATTTTGATTTTGATGTTTTTTGTTGCTTCTTGATTTTTATTTTGTGCTTATGAATATTTTTAAAAAGAAAACTAAATTCATATAATCAACAAAGGGGATTAAAAGAATATTAAAGTAAATGGGGATTTTATGGGTGTTCAATTGGCTCCATGTCATGTGCCATGTTTTTTTGGAAATATATATTATGATGTTTGTAAATTGTAAAAAGTAAATAAAATAACTTATCCATATTATGAAAAATTATTTAATTTAGTTTTTTTAATATTGCAGCAAAATGAAATGATTTATGCATACACATTAACACCAACATAAAGCAAAAATAATTTTGAGAGATGATTATTTAAATTTTTATCAATAGTTATTTTGATTTTTATTTTTTCGGTACTTCTTGATTTTATTGTTGCCTTCTTCTTTGTTTCAGCTCCTTCCTTGTTCTACTATAACTTATCTAATTGTTTTTGGTACTAGAGAGTTGTCAAACATTTATGTTATGTGTGTGTGTGTGTGTGTGTGTGTGTGTGTGTTCTAATTATTAATTTTCGTTTGTTGGCTATTTTTTCGTAATGTTTATGATTATTATTTAATATGTAGGCTATATAATTTATTTTAAAATTTATTTTTGTTAACACACTCATCTCGTTACACTCCACCCTGTGCTACCACTTTAGGTTATGCCTCTTAGCGTAATTAAGATTTATGGATTTCAAATTTGACTTAGTTGAATTAAACTGTGTTATGGTCCTATTTTTCTTTAGAGCACTTAAGAAATAATTCAAAAATGGAAAGGAGATTTGAAGTGAGATAAGATCTAAAGTTACATCTAACTTGACTAAGCCCCCTTTGAAATTTAGAAGGCTCACTAAGTTTTTCTTAAGTAAAAAGATCCTCTGGCTTGGTTTAATAGTATGCACACTATATTTCATACAAATTATAGGGAAATACATTCAGGCATCTAATTATAGGATTATTTACACTATATTAAGTCCTCTAAGATCTTGATACATTCACAGTAGGAGGGTCTAATGAAGGACAGTCTAGCCATGCAACCAATACCAATAAACACATACACAAAATTCAACTCACAATAAGTTGAAACAATATATATCGTATGAAAATTCCTTAAAGAGAAAAAAACCTAGCCTTCAAAAGATTCATCATTATAATATTAATTCTTAACAATTTGCAATATGTCACAAGGGTGTATATGTTAGGTTATAGTGATATGACAACTAAAATATATAAAATCTCAAACTTTATCATAAATCCTCATGCTCTTTCCTATGCTTAGACTTCCAATGAGCTTGCTCAACATTCGTCCTCTCTCTTCATGATTCCAAATGATTGTGGGCAACCATTTTATATTAATCTCCAGTCTCCATAATGATCTACATTGACTATAGGGTAGCCCAAAGTTCTATACTCCTTGAAAAGTATCATCATCTAATGCAAGTTAATTTCATGGACTAAACCAAATCAATAGAAAAGAAAATTGTGTGATGCCCAATGTTTGCTCCCATGGGTCCAAGAAGTCTTCACATGTCTTCCTTGATTGTCACAAACTCCAAGTTCTCTAGTGCTAATGGTAAATCTATAATTGTGATACTCTACACATTTGATACAGGTCCATAAACCTAAATTAAACATTACAAGAATCCAATTCTCTTCAAATATGGATATGACCTATAGATACTCCTCAAGAATGGTATACCAAAACTACAAGACTCAAATTTAAAATGTGAAAAATATGGTGACATCTTCTACAAACAATTGATGAATTAAAATTGTAAATAAATGTTCAATGGTGATGTAGGATTGCTTTGTTCCCCTAAGGATGCTTTTACATCAGACACCTTAGTTAAATTCAAAAGTGAGTCCCTCACTTTCCAGAGACTAGATATAAACCTAGTTGGTTCACATTAGGCTTAGAAATCTAACTTGAATCTTCTTCTGGCTTTCCTCTCCATTTCATAAAATACTCATATTGCCTATTATTGATGCTTTTCCCAATTCTATATTCTAGTATTTCTTAAATTTCTTCTTTTGGTTGTAGTGGTATTGGGTTTTATCCTCAATCCTCCATGTAGCTTCCCTCTGAATCCCCCTCAAGATACTAGTAAAGGTTTGTAATGTTGAATACTGGAGATATACCAAGGTCATCTGGTAACTCTACCTCATATGCAAATGTTACCGAAGTCAAATGTCCATATGATTCTGCATGGACCAAACTTATTAATTTTCATCTTATTATATGTTCTAGATAGAAATCTCTCCTTTATAAGATATACAGTCACTTCATCTCCTAATGCAAAATCTCTACATCTTCTAGTTTTGTCCACCTATTGCTTATACTTATCATTCATCTTCTTTAGGTGATCCATTATCTCAATATGTACTTTCTTCATGTGTAAAAAAAACTCCTCTTCCTCTACACTCCTTTTGTCTTGTTTGCTAATATCTCTTAGTTTTGATATATTATTTGGATTGCTTCCATTAATAATCTAAAATGGTGTCTTTTTGGTATTCCTATTCACTGAATTGTTGTATGTAAATTTTACTTGTGATAAGACCATGTCTCAATTTCTTACCTTTTCTCCAACCCAAGATCTTAGTAAGTTACACAAACTTTTGTTTACTACTTTTGTTTGCCCATCAATCTGTGAATGGTATGTTGAGTTGAATTTCAAGTCTATTTTCATCTTCTTCCACACGGTCCTCCTAAAGTATCCCACAGACTTAGTATCCCTATCTAGAACTATACTCTTTGGCATACCATGCAATATTATGACCTCTTTGAAGAATATATTAGCTATGTGTACCACATCATTACTTTTGTTATGTGGAATGAAGTGCACCATCTTAGAAAATCTATCTACTACCACCATGATTGAATCATTTTCCCTTTGTGTCCTTAATAGGCTCAATACAAAATTCATACATATGTCCTCCCATGGTTTATACAACACCAGTAGTGGTTGGTATAGCCCAACATTTTGACTATTTCCTTAGGAAACATGGTAAGTCCTACAACATTGAATGGAATTCCTCACATCCTTGTATATTTGTGGACAAAAATATTTTTTTATTAATTGAGGAAATTATCTTGTCTATCTCAAAGTGTCTATCAAAACCTACTCAATGCTTCTCCCTAATTAGGTTCTCTCTCATAGAGCTCTTTGGTATCCATAACTACCTTCCTTTGAATATCTCAATTTGAATCAACTAATCCAACCAATTACTTCTTTCTATGCTTACCAACTCCCTATATGCCTTCCAAGCCTCTGTAAAATCAGGATCAACCTCATACAAATGTTTGAACTCCTCAAAATCAACTACCTCTACCCTCATTTCTGTTAGCAAATTATGTCTTCTACTTAATGCATTAGAAACCATTTTTGACTTACCACTCCTATGTTTCAGTATAAAATTGTAACTCTAAATGAATTCTACCCACCGCATGTCTCTGATTAAGTTTACTTTGATTAAGAACTATAATGTTTGACAATTAGTCTACAAAACAAACTCTTTCGGTAATAAGTATTGTCTCCTCATCTTTAGGGCTTGCATTATACCATAAAAATCTTGGTCATAAACTCAATACCGCTTTCTGGCATCATTTAACTTCTCACTGAAATAAGCTATTGGTCTTCCTTCTTGGCTTAATACTACCCCAATTGCATTCCCACTCGCATGACAATCCACCTAGGATATCTTATTGAAATTTGGGGTTAGTGCAAGAAGTTGGGTTGACTTTTTGGCCAAAAAGTGGAAGTGTTTTCCCTGATTTTTAGAATTTTTCACATTTGACCTAAAAATTTGAAGCACTTAAACATTGAATCTAAAAAAAAAGTTAGTAATATGAAATGTAGTACTCAGAGTCTCGTTTCTAAATATGCAATTTATTTTAATACCCAGATGATACAAATTGATTTTCAATAGGCATGTTTAAAAACCACTATTTAAAAGTCACTTATTTTTTAGCATACCATGCATGTGTACAACCAACATAATTTGACCTAAATAAAATTATTTTTCTGAATCTTTTTGGGGAAAGATGTGTCGTACAATGAAGTTTGATGAGGATTTTTTTATAATTTTTTTTGAAATATTTTTTTTATTAATTTTTTATTGGCCCTAATTGCTGTTTTTGAAAACCCCTCGTGTACGGGCAACATAATTTGAGAAAAAGTAATCATTATATATATATATATATTTATTTATTTATTTATTTATTTTGTAGAGAATGATGTCTAGATTGATGACATATAATTTTTTTTTAAAATTTAAAAATTGTTAAAAAATACAAACACCCGTCATTTCAAGTTTTTGGACCAGTTTGCTCATAAATTAATTAATAAATAGAAAAAAAAGTCAAATAAAAAAAAATACATATTTGAAAACTACACATTGTCATTTCTAATGGGTTATAATTTTGTAAAAAAATTTAGAAAAAAACATCATCATCCATATTGGTAAAGTTGGCCTTTTCTCTTGACCTGAACATGAACTTTTACTTGTAGGTCCAAGGTAAGGGGTTGACTTACCATGCCTTTCTTAAGCCTATTGTTTTAGGAATAGGTACCCATTCTAAAGAGGGTACTCGTTCCTTTTGTGTTGGAAAAAAAAACGCACAGGTTTTTTTTACAAATTCAAATAGCTATATAGAAACGGGTACTCGTTCCTAAACGGGTACCCATTTAGGCTCGGGCATCCGTTTCTAAATGGGTACCCATTCCTAAGTGGGTACCCTTTTAGGCTTGGACACCCATTCCTAAACAGGTACCCATTTCTTTTAAAACAGATACCCATTTCTGTCAGGATTTTTTTTCCCATGATTTCCCCTCTTTTTGGACCCAACTTCTTGCAGGTACCTTTTGGCAAGGCTAATATTGGTTATTCTATTAATTTTCTCTTTACTATAGTAAACTTGAATTCCTTCTTATCCCCTCTCATTGTTAGTTAGCAATGTAAAAATACTACAAAAACTTCTAATGAACTTCCTGTAAAAAAATAGCCAACCCATGAAAATATCTTACCTCCCCTATATTTGTTGGTGTAGACCACTCTACAATGGCTTTGAATTTTTCTAGGTCTATCTTCAAACCTTCCATTGAGATCACAAATCCCAAATATACTAATTTTTCTCTCATGAAAACTTACACTTCTTTTGTGAGGCCTACACTTTTTCATTTTCATACATGTGACTATTTAGCTTACTGTTCTTGGTATTTTTATATTTATGGGACTGTTGTTCCCAAATTTTCAAACTATAAAATCTTATTATGTTAAAGTAAAACTAATTGGGTGATGTTAGTTAGATGTTTGCTTTAAGAGAAAACAAATTGGGTGATGTTATATAGATGTTCATTTTATTAGAAAAACTAATTGGGTGATGTCTGATTAATGTTTACATTACAAGAAAACTAATTAAGTGATGTTAGATAGAAAATTGTCATGTGATTTCATTATGTTTATAAGAACTGAGGTGTGCTTTAGAAATGCATGTATTAAGTTTACTTCGGCTATGATATGTATATGTGGAATTAACTTTGAGATTGAGTGTGCAGGTATTTCTAACAAAACCACAGATACAGGAGATTATTCCACACCTTATGTCGTAATCCCTTGTGAAGCCGATCTAGTTCCACGAGGAACCAAGATCAACTCTGTGTTTGATTTAATGTTGCAATGTTGTCTTGCATGAGGTTGAATGGGTTAGGTCTACCCTCTTGTAAATTTGAATTATGATATGTGTTGTAAGAATTATTTTTGAATTTTATCTTATTTTTAAATTTTAAAATTTGAGGCCCTTTTCTTGTCTCTTAACTTGACCCTGGGTGTCCTAACTAAGTTAAAATTGACCCTGAGTTATACCACATGGGTATAAGGTCACTTTTGACTAGGATAACCTTTGGTTAACCTCCATATGGTCACCTTAACTTCACAATGAAGTTAAGTGACGAATTTGGAGGTATGGGAAGGATATGATGAGTGAAATCAACACTCAAGCCCACTTCCAAGTCATGGAATGACTCCATGATCCCTCAAATAATGGAGTGCTTTGTCTCTTTGTGCCTCTCTTTTGGTGGGAGTTCCCCATAAAAAGGGTGGTGTGTCATCCACTCCCTTTTTATTTCTATTTTACCTATTATATTTTATTCCTCCATGTGTTGGAAAAGGGCTATAGTGGGGGACTTCATGAGTGGGGTTATTTTTTTATCCCACTTGGGATAGTGGGGATATTTTTTTAATCCCACATGCGATAGTGGAGATATTTTTTAATTCCACTTGGGATAGTGGGGATATTTTTTAATTCCACTTGGGATAATGGAAAAAGGAGTGGGGTTATTTTTAATTCAACTTGTCATAATCCACTCTTCCCAAAAATGAATCTTTAATTCATTTTTGTCCTCCATTGTGAATTTAAAATTCACAAATAATGAGAGCCCTTGATCTCAACTCTTGATCCTCACCCTCCATCATCTTTTCAAAAATCTATAAATGAGACCCTTCTCTAGACCATGAAAGGAGGAAAAAAGAGGGAGTCTTTTCTTTTAGAGAGAAGGAGAACTGGGAAGAGGAGGCTAGGTGTAGAGCTCTTCTTCAACTACATCCATAATAGGGCTTGTAAAGGTTAGTGAGCAAGTTTACTCACCCTTGTATGTTCTGTTACTTGTTTGATGAATGTTGTTTTGCAAAGGTTGTCTATGTGGTATTTCTGTTATTTTGGGTTTGTGATGGGTGTTTGAAAGATCTTCTTGCACTTGGAAGACAATGCTCATCATGTGTGGGGAAGGGAAGGTGTGAACCTCCTCGGGTACATTCTTATTCTTAGAAAATGGAAGCCTTGAGGGCATTTTTATGAATTTTGAGCAAATGGTTATAAGGCCTGAGAGCCTAATTGTGATATCCTTGGGATTTTGATTATTTGGTTGGCTTGAGGCCATGAGAAAAGTTAATTTTGTTGACTTGAGGCCATAAGAAGGAAACTATGTTGAAATTTAATTGAAGGGTGTTAATTTTGTTGGCTTGAGGCCATGAGAAAAGCTGTGATAAAATGTTGAGAAGAATGACACGCTTGAGTTGAGTGAGTCTACTTCCCTACCCTCTTTAAACTCACCTTAGTTGAGTTTTTGTGTTGTGAGTAAAACCATGGGTGTTGTGTGTTGTTTTTTTCTATTGGTGAGAAGTGGTTTTTGGTCTATTCTACCTTGGGTGTGTGGATGATCTCCCTAGCTCGAGGGTGACCCTCTTGCAGGTCTACGGTAGGGAGGAGAGCTAGTTGAGTGGTATATTTTTCTCTTGTTTGTTATGCAGGTTTCTCTTGGAGCTTATTGTGAGGATTGGAGGAGTTTTATTGTTTAGGAAAATGTATCTCTTCTTTACTTGTAAAGAGAGCTTATTTCTTAAAGTTTCATCCTGGTTGAATTTTCTAGAGGAGAGATTTTCTCCCTCTAAGTTGTAAAAATTGTAATTGGGAGAAGAGAGTTATTCCTCCCTTAATGTGTTGTTAGATATGATTTTATAGTTTATTTCATTTTACCATTGTGGGAAAAGAAAGAAAGAAAATTGTTTGTCTTTAAAAGGACATTAGAATTGTTTACATTTCTTGTATTCCTAATCTGTTAAGTTGAGAGTTAGTTGCTGATTTAAATAGATTTGTATTAATTAGATTCATTTCTTGACTTGTGAAAATGAGAAATTTAGAGGAAAGCTTGAAGTTGTAGTTGGTCTCTTCCTAGGATGGGGACCATTTCACTATTCACTATTCACTTTTACTATTCACGTTTCACTATTTACTATTCACTTTTCACTAATCACTATTCATTTTTACTATTCACTATTTACTTTTACTATTCACTTTTCAATATTCATTTGAAGACAAACTATATGTAGTTTAAAACATTTGACTTGAAATAGAAATTTTAATCGAGGAAAGTGGGATTTATTTATGCATAATGTATAATATGAATTGAATAGATGTTTAAACTCAGAATTGCAATTCAGAAATACATTGTTTATACAATTACAATTTAAAAAGAGTATAGGCAAATATATTTTAATTTTAAGGAAGAGTTTCTCAGAAGTTTTAACAATTATCCTATATTAAATTCCAGAAAATGGAAAGAAGAATCAGATGGTCGTGTTTTGCTGAAAAATGATCTATCATCTAAAACAACTATTGTTCAAATATAATTCGTGAGATTAACCTAAGTTAGGAAACCACGCGTTTCCTTGCGTAGGGTGTGCGCACATGTATTTGGTACGCCGCCGACAACTGTATTATTTTCACCTTAAGCGTATACCACGAAGCACGCCTACGCGTGTGAGGGGATTTCTAGCGAAGCATGTGAAATTTTTTTGATAGTTTGTATCATGACCACCTGACGCATGTGGACATAACACACATGAATACGTGTTGTGACTGCATGGGAAATGTGGGCATGACATTTGGTATCAGAGCGTAAAGTTTAAACACTGGGCATAATTGGGCACGTTATTATTCTGCACCATTGATTAATTAGTGTCGGACATTGGGCCTTCGAGGTCAAGAGCTGGACCAGGTTAAGGTCCAGTGGGACATGTATGACGAGGTCACCGCAACATGGGAGGATGCAGCGAGACTGAGGACTCTGTATCCTCACCTCTTTGATGACTTCCAGGAGGAAGTACAGTCTTAGGGGGGAGGATGTGAGGCCTACACTTTTGTATTTCCGTACATGTGACTATTTAGCTTACTATTGTTGGTATTTTTATATTTAAGGGACTGTTGTTCCCAGATTTTCAAACTATTAAATCTTATAATGTTAAAGGAAAACTAATTGGGTGATGTTAGTTAGATGTTTGCTTTAAGAGGAAACAAATTGGGTGATGTTATATAGATGTTTATTCTATTAGGAAAACTAATTGGGTGATGTCCGATTAATGTTTAAATTACAGGAAAACTAATTAGGTGATGTTAGATAGAAAATTGTTATGTGATTTCATTATGTTTATAAGAACTGAGGTATACTTTAGAAATGCATGTATTAAGTTTGCTTCAGCTATGATATGTATATGTGGAATTAACTTTGAGATTGAGTGTGTAGGTATTTCTAACAAAACCACAGATACAGGAGATTATTCCACACCTTATGTCGTAATCCCTTGTGAAGCTGATCTAGTTCCACGAGGAACCGAGATCAACTCTGTGTTTGATTTAATGTTGTAATGTTGTCTTGCATGAGGTTGAATGGGTTAGGTCTACCCTCTTGTAAATTTGAATTATGATGTGTTGTAAGAATTATTTCTGAATTTTATCTTATTTTTAAATTTTAAAATTTGAGGCCCTTTTCTTGTGTCTTAACTCGACCTTGGGTGTCCTAACTAAGTTTAAATTGACCTTGGGTTATACCCCATGGGTCTAGGGTCACTTTTGACTAGGATAACCTTTAGTTAACCTCCATATGGTCACCTTAACTTCACAGTGAAGTTAAGTGACGAATTTGGAGGTATGGGAAGGATAGGATGAGTGGAATCAACACTCAAGCCCACTTCCAAGTCATGGAATGACTCCATGATCCCCCAAATAATGGAGTGATTTGTCTCTTTGTGCCTCTCTTTTGGTGGGAGTTCCCCATAAAAAGGGTGGTGTGTCATCCACTCCCTTTTTATTTCTATTTTACCTATTATATTTTATTCCTCCGTGTGTTGGAAAAGGGCTATAGTGGGGGACTTCATGAGTGGAGTTATTTTTTTAATCCCACTTGGGATAGTGGGGATATATTTTTTAATCCCACTTGGGATAGTAGGGATATTTTTTAATTCCACTTGGGATAGTGGGGATATGTTTTAATCCCACTTAGGATAATGGAAAAAAGAGGGGTTATTTTTAATCCAACTTGTCATAATCCACTCTTCCCAAAAATGAATCTTTAATTCATTTTTGTCCTCCACTGTGAATTTAAAATTCACAAATAATGAGAGCCCTTGATCTCAACTCTTGATCCTCACCCTCCATCATCTTTTCAAAAATCTATAAATGAGACCTTTCTCTAAGCCATGAAAGAAGGAGGAAAAAAGAGGGAGTCTTTTCTTTTGGAGAGAAGGAGAACTTGGAAGAGGAGGCTAGGTGTGGAGCTCTTCTTCAACTACATCCATAATAGGGCTTGTAAAGGTTAGTGAGCAAGTTTACTCACCCTTGTATGTTCTATTACTTTTTTGATGAATGTTGTTTTGCAAAGGTTGTCTATGTGGTATTTCTGTTATTTTGGGTTTGTGATGGGTGTTTGAAAGAGCTTCTTCCACTTGGAAGACAATGCTCATCATGTGTGGGGAAGGGAAGGTGTGAACCTCCTTGGGTACATTCTTGTTCTTAGAAAATGGAAGCCTTGAGAGAATTTTTATGAATTTTGAGCAAATGGTTATAAGGCTTGAGAGCCTAATTGTGATATCCTTGGGATTTTGATTATTTGGTTGGCTTGAGGCCATGAGAAAAGTTAATTTTGTTGGATTGATGTGATGAGAAGGAAACTGTGTTGAAATTTAATTGAAGGGTATTAATTTTGTTGGCTTGAGGCCATGAGAAAAGCTGTGATAAAACGTTGAGAAGAATGAGACCTTTGAGTTGAGTGAGTCTACTTCCCTACCCTCTTTAAACTCACCTTAGTTGAGTTTTTGTGTTGTGAGTAAAACCATGGGTGTTGTGTGTTGTTTGTTTCTATTGTTGAGAAGTGGTTTTTGGTCTATTCTACCCTGGGTGTGTCGATGATCTCCCTAGCTTGGGGGTGACCCTCTTGCGGGTCTACGGTAGGGAGGAGACCTAGTTGAGTGGTGTATTTTTCTCTTGTTTGTTATGCAAGTTTCTCTTGGAGCTTATTGTGAGGATTGGAGGAGTTTTATTGTTTAGGGAAATGTATCTCTTCTTTACTTGTAAAGAGAGCTTGTTTCTTAAAGTTTCATCCTGGTTGAATTTTTTAGAGGAGAGATTTTCTCCCTCTGAGTTGTAAAAATTGTAATTGGGAGAAGAGAGTTATTCCTCCCTTAATGTGTTGTTAGATATGATTGTATAGTTTATTTCATTTTACCATTGTGGGAAAACAAAGAAAGAAAATTGTTTGTCTTTAAAAGGACATTAGAATTGTTTACATTTCTTGTATTCCTAATCTATTAAGTTGAGAGTTAGTTGCTGATTTAAATAGATTTGTATTAATTAAATTCATTTCTTGACTTGTGAAAATGATAAATTTAGAGGAGAGCTTGAAGTTGTAGTTGGTCTCTTCCTAGGATGGGGACCATTTCACTATTCACTATTACTATTCACGTTTCACTATTTATTATTCACTTTTCACTAATCACTATTCATTTTTATTATTCACTATTTACTTTTTCTGTTCACTTTTCACTATTCATTTGATGGCAAACTATATGTAGTTTAAAACATTTGACTTGAAATAGAAATTTTAATCAAGGAAAGTGGGATTTATTTATGCATAATGTATAATACGAATTGAATAGATGTTTAAACTTAGAATTGCAATTCAGAAATACATTGTTTATACAATTACAATTTAAAAAGAGCATAGGCAAATATATTTTAATTTTAAGGAAGATTTTCTCATAAGTTTTAACAATTATCCTATATTAAATTCCAGAAAATGGAAAGAAGAATCAGATGATCGTGCTTTGCTGAAAAATGATCTATCATCTAAAACAACTGTTGTTCAAATATAATTCGTGAGATTAACCTAAGTCAGGAAACCACACGTTTCCTTGCATAGGGTGTGCGCACATGTATTTGGTACACCGCTGACAACTGTATTGTTTCCTCCTTAAGCGTATGCTGCCAAGTATGCCTATGCGTGCGAGGGGATTTCTAGGGAAGCGTGGGAAAATTTTTTGATAGTTCGTATCATAACCATATGATGCATGTGGACATAACACATGTGAATATGTGTTGTGACTACCTGGGAAATGTGGGCATGACATCTTCAAATTGATTTCCAACTTTTCTTCTCTCAACTTTTGTAGTACTCATTTGATATGCTCTATGTCACATCCTGTTTGCTCTCCTAGTTAATTATAGACTGATAGAATAATTAGAAAAGAGAATTGAATTAAAAATTGTCTTTTGATTTTAATTGAAATGCTTTTGTTTTTTAATTTTTAATCATTTTCAAGTGATATTGATGGTGTGTTCTATTGGAGAGATAACCTTATTTATTTATTTATTCTTACTTGGACTTAGAAATGTACATCTTGGTACTTGTTAGTCTTATGCCTTAGTGGATGATTTCCCTTTAAAAAAATAATTTATTTAATAAATAAATAATTGGGAAATTGTAGTGTTATGCATTGAATTAAATTAATTCTTGTTCTTTTAAATTAAATTTATTTTGTCTATGTTGTCTGAAAACACCTGTAGCTTTGTGAATTAGAAATTCTTTGATTTGAATTGATTAAAATAGTAAAAAAAGAGTTCTCTGAATTTGTGTCAACTAGATGCAGAGCCATGTGTTAGTTTGATGAATTTACTTCTATTGAAATAAGAGAAATTAGTTTAAGGAATTTATATTTATCAAAAGATGAGAAAGGAGGAGGGAGATGGTAAAAATAAGGGGTGGGGGAAGAAAGGAAGTTACAAGAAATTAGGATCGAAACAAAAAAAAAAAAAAGGAGGAGAAGAATTGAGAGCTGGAACAAGCAAAAACTTCTGGGTTTTTAGTGGCTCAAATTTGGCAATATCCTACAGTTTGGAGGTATGAAAATGACAATACTTCCTTTGCAAGTGTGAAAATTTATTTGGGCTGATTGAAATTATAGTAAGACAACAATTGTTCTATTTCAAGTTTGAATTTAAAGGTTCATTTTATTAAAAGACAATTTTATTCTCAAATGATTTAGAATTTGGGTAAATGGAATTTAACTAAAGGAAAGAAATGGTCACTAGCAGTAAAACTTAAGAAAACCCATGATAGCAAAATAGTTAGGTTTTAAATAATTGCATAAAAAATCCACTTTTGGGTAAAATATAGAACCCTTCTCTTTCATCGAACATTCACTCAGAATATTAGAGTTTTACTATTTAAGATAACATGTAATTGCTCAATTGTGTTGAGCCAGTTTAAATGGAAGCAAAATTATTTATATCATGCCTCAAAGCATGCACATAAAACTCTCTATTTTGGGTGTTTAAATGCACAAAAATATTTTTTCCACATATTTGAAATTACCTTTGGAAGAGAAAACTTTAGAATTATTTTAATTGAAACTAGGTCTTTGTTGGGGCAACCATAAGTAATACACACAATTAAAAAAGAATTGGTTTGTCTTTAAATGCCCAAGTAATGGATGTGGGAAGGAATTTATTAGTTTCTTTTAATAAAAAAAATATAATGAAAATGAGAAAGGATTTGTTCAAATCCAACAAGACATCCCCATGAACTGGGATAGTGCCTAGAATAGAGAGGGGTGAGCCTCTACAGGCTACCTCTCTCTCTCTCTCTCTCTCTCTCTCTCTCTCTCTCTCTCTCTCTCTCTCTCTCTCTCTCAAAATGGAAGAAATAGTAATAAGTCAGATTTTTCATATTATGGCATAGTATTAATATGAAATTATGTTATTGTGCTATATTTCTATTTAAAAAAAAACTCTTTCATAAAACACGAGTTTAAATATGGCCAAAAGAATGGTGGTTGGTTTAATTTACTTTATTATTACCATTCCAATTTAAGAATTTAATTTCCAGTATAGAGAATCTGAGTCTTTCCTTGCCAAAAGATTGTAAATTCAAGCTAATGCAGGAAAGAAATGTATTTTTATAACCATGGATAACCCTTGGAAATTTAATTGTTCATATGCATTTATTTTATGAATAATGACTGTGATTAATACGTCTAAAGTGTTAATATTTTGTCATCAAAGAATGGATTTGATAGTAAGGGAAAACATAATATTTTTTCTTTGGTATGAGTAGTATAAATATGATGGATGTCAACTTTCCCTTGACTGAAAGGATTTATTAACATTGAAACACTTAAATTATTTACATTCTAATATATTATTTTCTTCCATTATGCTATTAAAATTTAGATATATTTGAAGGGATTAAATTTTAGTTATATAATCTATGTTTTAGGCATGTATGATAGGTGAGGATGTGGATTAAATGCTTTGCCAAGCTATAAATTCAATAGGTTGTTGAATTTATTATGCCACTTCTACATGTTTTAGATAATGTATTGCTATATCTTTGCCAAATTTTGCATTAGTTAGAATGCATTTAAACACTAGGTCATCATGGGATTTCATGCATGTCAACCTCGAAGGGCTAATATCTTCATGATGGGTTGGGGTACTCATGTGATAGCACGGGGAAGTCTATGACTTCATGGTAGGGCATAAGTCAACCCAATGATGCTCTCTCTTCTTTGAGGTACGAAGAAGGAGCTTGAGGTGAGAGTGTTGAATATCAGGAACACTAAGATGGGGGGGCCTGAATTAGTGTTCCATAGAACCTTTCATGCACTTTCATTTTTAACCATTTACCAAAATTAATTAAACAAAAGCACAATATGCAAATGAATAATAACCACAAAGACATAACACATTGACACCAAGATTTTTACATGGAAAACCCCAAGGTGGGGAAAATCCACGGAGAGGATTAGCTCTCAATATATTGCAATCTTTTGCAAATGATGATGTTAAGGCTTGGTCACTCCATGGGCCTAGAGCATATTGGGTCACTGCCATGAAGTACAACAAGGTCTAGCAGGCTCATTGCCTCAACTCTAAACCTAAAAAGATTACAATAAGGGCTGTTAAACCCTAATGGTGGGTCATTGCCAGACTCACTACCAAGTACAAGTAGAATTATATAGGAAATTTGAATACTACAAAAGCATCTATCAGTATGCTAGGGTGCAGTCACTTAGCAACTGAATTCTGAGTCCTAAGTCTTCATCATCACTAATCTTCTATCTTTGCTTTGCTATTCTCATACTCACATCATTCACTATCATATCAATGTTGCCTCAACCAAAATTCATCGCTCTTATATATTTGCATCATGATTTGATTCATAATCAGGTTGGCATCCAAAATATGAAACATGTACATTGAAAGATGTAGCTTGTCAGCTCAATCCAATGTCTTATATACTATACAGACCCAAATCCTTGCACAAGCATGTTCATATAGGTTCATACAAAGAATTTAACTAGTTAAGACATTGATCCGTATAATATGCCTTATCCGCATGAAGATCAAACATGTCTGTCCAGTTCACCCTTAAGAACATACTTGAACAATTCAACTATCATATCATAACTTCCACTGCGGACCAAATGGGACCTCACAAATCATATCCAATATTCATTACTAACCACTTGACAGACCCTTAGAACTGCAGAGCTCAATATGCATTTGCAGAGAAATGCAGACCATTAAACTATGTCTCGTTCACTGTCTCTATTGTACCTCTATTCATCCAGACTTAGATATTTCTTCCAAGTGACTTTTAGAGGAAGTCAAGACTTCATCACTAGAATAATAACACCAAACAATTATGAACATTATAACTAAGTGGCATTTCCAGGTCTTCAGCTACGGAAGCACACTGATCCACTTACTGTCCCTTACTTTGTTTCTTGCCCATACTTAGTCATTTTTTCCAACCGGATATGAATTCCAATAAGACCTTCCGAAGTTATGTCTTCCTTTCATGCTGATGAGATCTCTGAGAATTGTTGCCATCAATGACAACATACATGTCTATACTGGAGTAGTGTCTCTTGCCAACAATCTCCCACTTTGGCATTGATGGCAACACTTAGTGAAAAATGCTTGACTGCTCCCCCTTGCTATATACACTTTATTCTCATATTCCTCCTAGGATTTTTATCCATTTTTCACTGATCTTCTTCTCCCCCTTTGACATCAATGGAAAAGGGTGTGTTTCGGAACCAAAAATTTGTCAAGTCTTCAAAATACTTATGTACTTTGCCACATATTTACAAGTACAATCTTCATCTTTACATTACATGTGTTGGAGAACGTCATTGAATATGTTCTTGATCTATGCCAACTCACCATCCCAAACTTTCTTGGCATTATCCAAAATCTGGATGTGTGTAGTGCCCCTCAAATTATCGTCTTTTGGACTGATGTTTGCTTAGTAGTACTGGACATTTTGACAGTATTTTTAGATCGTTGATGATGGATTTCTAGTTATTTTGCTATTTCAGTATGAACTTAATTGTTAAGATAACAGATGTTGATGTTGGATTATGTCATTTTATGCTTTACAATTTGATAAATGAACTGATGTTTTAGATGCTTTGATGTTATTCATTATATGGGATTGGAAGTTAGTTGATCATTTTATGTCGTAGATTAGTAATCTGATACCTTGTTCTATATAGTTGATTGTTATTCATAAACGTGAATGGAACAGTGTCGTATTACTCATTCTCGAGTACCCTACCCCACTGTGATTTCCATTCACGATAGGACTGCATGTGATGTATATGTATATCTTGTTATGGTTAACTGTGCATTGCTGCAGGATGCAGGTACTAGGCATCGACTCCACCTGATTACAGGTCTGAGCATGCCTTCGCCAATGGATTAGTTGGTTGGAGTTAACGTGAGGTCCCTAGTCAGTGTTCCTTCGTCGTCAGTTACCCTTGTGGTTGTTGGTTGTCGTTCGCCCATGTCTTACTGTCAGGTAATATTGTATCTTGGAGTCTAATGAGTTCTGCAGGTGTCTAAGTATGTGTGGTAATGTTGTGCTTTAATTAGAATTATTCTACAGAAGAGTATAAGTGTTGTTATATAGGCATAAAGTCGTTGTTGTCGATTATAGTTATAAATAAATTATTATTTTAGTAGAAGTTTTGTTAAATAAAGTTGTAAGAAGTTTATATTATTCGATATAATATTATTTATAATAAATATTTAAATAAATAAATAGATATAATCACGCTTGTAAATTGTGATTCACAACTTGATTAATAAGATAAATTAAAGTATAGTACAAAATTATAGTTTGTTGAAATAGTACTATTCTATTTATAACAATATTTTGGGTCGGCTATAAAGAAAATTAATAATAAAATAAAATATCTAATAATTGGGATCTTTAAATTAAATAAAAATACATATTCTTTAAATGAGTTTTGCACGGGATCGCGTGCCAAGCCCTTGGCAGAGGAGAGAGGCTGAGTTATAAAAGAGCTATAGGGGCATCAAGGACAGCATCACAGGTGAAAAGAAAGAAGCAGCTTGGAATTGCAACAATTGGAGCAGGTTCGTCGAGGAGATTTGCAAAATCAGGTTCCGTCGAATGCCTTATCTCTGAACTTCATTTCAAATCTGCAAATGTGGTTATAGTTTATTCGATTACAAATAGTTCTGTAGACTGTGTGTAATCAGCATCTTCTCTTAGGGTTTAAATACTTTGTTTCTGCTCAAGGATTCCGTTAGTAGATCGTCTTTCCTTCCATTGGTTTGCCGAATCGGTCAATCATCCCTGCAACAATTCATTTTGATAATCTTCTTCATGTCTTGGAGGATGTATATCGGCAATTCCATCGGTGTGCAATCTCAGCTCGGCATATGGATGATGGGGATAGAAGATGCAAGTTGGCATTCCTTCAGTATTCTCTTGGTTAACTATTTTTGCATAATCTCGATCATGCGTTGCCTCCGCAAATTTCCTATTCCCTCAGACCCTAACTGATCTTTCATCGAGCAACTTAGCACAGTAGGTTTTAGGTTAAAGGCTCGCAGGGCTGAGAACGACCCTCTCGCATAGGTTGGTAGTTGGTGAATGTGCTTGAGATAGGACGAAATGGAAGGTGCAAAGCGATTGCATGAGGAGATCGTGAGTCGTGGAAATCACAGATTCTCATTTCAAAAGTTGTTCACAATTTGAAGATATAGGATCACTGGCCAATCACAGAATATCTAAAAATCAAAGATTGTGTCTAGACGGCGACAGGGGGAGAGGACGCCAAAGGCAATATTGAAATCACTATTTTTTTTGGTGATGCACATGTTCTTAGAGATTGTAAATCTGAAGGATCTGAGGAATTTCATTGAAGAAACCGTCGCTGCTTGGATATCACTCGCTTGAATGAAGACCGAATCCCATATCACTCGCTTGGATATCACTCGTGTTTCTGCCTTGCTATCATTCGTCTGTCTCAAGGAAAACGCCATACAACCTGCACAGATTGCCGTCCAATCGTTTGTCTAAAACCCTCGTCAACCATTTTGGCTGGATACCTATATATTTACTTTTGTATTTTCACTAGAATAGAATAAGGCATGTATCGCTCAGAATTTGTAGTTATTAGGGCGTAAAGTTGAGCTGAATATGTGGGCAGAATTGCTACCATTGGTGTTTTGTCCTTCGTTTTCTTCGAAAGTGTCTGAAATCTTTCCTATCTGGAGGTCTTCGTCATTCATCAAAATGATGGCGCGATGCTTTCCTTTGACTAGTCTACCTTATGGTATGGGCTATCGTGATCTCGCTGGCCTTCCAACAATTAAATACTATCAAGCTGAGCGAACATAATCGTCCTTGGAAGTCGATGGAGGCTGTAGTGTCTCAACAAATTTCATTATCAGAGTTAATTAGTATATTCGGCATGTATCAATTTCTAACCGCACTCACAGCGTATCTGGCTGGAGTAATGTCTTAAAAGCTTTTGTTTTCTGTAGTTGCTGGAGGTGAAAACCTAAAATTTAGTCAAATCTAATGGGGAGATCGCACCAGTATGGCTGGGCGCACCTTTGAGAGTAATTAGTGGCATGAAACGCTGCCTTGAAATCTATTCCGTTTCCCATACGTTTTGCAATCTTTCCTGTGCTTATTGAACGCTGTTGCTGTCAGTTAGCTGTACTTCATTTCATAAGTTCAATCTCTTTTATTAGCCAAAACCAGCGACCCTAGGTTTGCCATTGGAAACTCACCATATTTGTATTCTCATTGCTAGTAAATTTCAATGAATCTATGTACTGCTAAGACATCTGAGAGGTTTCCTTCCCCCAGATCAGACCTCCGCACGAGTTTAACGGACTGTAAAAATAGTCCACATAACCTCACAGACTTAACAGATATCTTATTGATAGAGTTGGCGCTCCCTCGGAAGATCAGTGCAGTAAGGAATTTGACTGAGCTCATACAACGTTCAGCTATTGAAACCTATAGAGTGTTGTGAGGTCAACGTCTGTCAGTAATAAACTGGTTAAGGTCTGATGCTATCAATTGAAGTATTGTCATCCATTTCTATGGTAAAACAGTCAATAGCAATTTTACATCTAAGTAGTAAAATATCCCAAGCTATTCGCATAGGGTGCATTTACGATCGTTCTCTTGAGGAAATAAATCACCACGGATAAGATCACTTCAGAAACATCTTCAAATCGTCATAAAAGAATCCATTTGTTTGAGCTCACTAGAACGTCTGCAAGACCGTATGAAGGATAACAAACATTTCGTGATTGAATTTGCCTCGTGTGATTGCCGTTCAGTCGTAAGATATCTCTCCCAGCGTTATTATTCTTAATGGAATAAAGTTAATTGGACAAGATTGAAGGAAAGTGTATAAAGATCGTACCGTTATGGAAGTGTCGAATAGTAAACAGGAATTAAGTGGTTCTTTTATTAATTGTTGTAATGTTTTAGTTAATCAATTTATTATCTTTTGAAGCAAAATAAAGATTAGTTAGAGATTTGGTTGCAAGGTATTAATTTAATTATTGTAATATAATGTTGATTTTATTTCAGAAGCTATTTGCATTAAACTGAGAATGAATTGTAGTATTTCATCTCTTGAATCTGAATTGAATTGAATTGAATGAGTGTCGTAATGAGTCAGATTGAGGTTGTTCAAACTTGAATTCCAGAGGCTAAGTTGTCGTTGTTAAGTATTCGCAACTTGTGTATTGTTGTTTTTGTAATTACGACGTAATAGCGTTTATGTGTATCAAACAAAGTATGAAGTATAATGAGGTTCTGTCAAGGTTGAATGTTGTGTCTTGTAAAGTAATAATCTCAGGATGAAATATCAAACCCTTGTGATCTTATTGTACCGTTTTGTTGTAAGGAGAGACCTCAAATCTGTAAAAGAATAAAGTATTGTAATGTTAAAAGTGTTGGATAACAATTGATGTTATGATTCTATTTTGATGCAAGAAGGTTTATGCCTTGCAGTGTACTATACGTGTGTTGTTATTATGTTTTGCATGATGTTTTAAGGTTTACTAGGTGTTAGGAAGGAGAGTGGCTTTCAACGTGGGGCCGGCGCCCAAAGTGGCAGTCAGGATAACCCGTTGGAAGTAGATTAATCAAGTGATAACCTAAAAATAAACTAGGGGGTTAAGGGTAGATTTCACATTAATAAGATTAATGGATTCCTCTCCCATGGCCTGTAGTTCTTGTTTAGACTAAGGATGGGTAGAGAAGGCCTGGTCGGCATGATTGACTTCCTTGTCCTCATGAAAGGAAGGTCGATTCCGCATGTGTCACCCTATGGGGCCGGCGCCTAGTGAGAGGCTGTCAGGATAACCATAGATGGGGGCCGGTGCCTAGTGAGAGGCTGTCAGGATAACCCATGTTAGGACCGTGCGATGACACTCTCCCTACTACAACCTAGCATTCCTTGTTCGGTCTCTCCTCATTTGTTTTGTGTTGCCTCTGGAAGTGAAGGTTAAGTTAAGTCATGTTGTGTTGTATTGATATTGCCATGTGTTGTATTGGCGTTTGGTCGTCCTTTGTTCTTGTTTGTCTTTTGTCTACCTAACTATCAGTGTTTGGGACCTCATGTTAACTCCTAGCTCGGGGGGTTGGACCTTAGGGTTCCACATGGTCGGGTGGAAGAGCTATTTTATCCATTGGTTACTCTTGTCAAGATCATATGCAGAAAGGATTTGTTCCAGTTGTACTTGTTCCAATGATGATGATGTAAGTGCTTAACCTTGTACCAGATTTGTGTAACAGAACATTCTTTATGTATGTAACTTTGATGTAGACTAAAAGTGGCAATGTAATGATGTCATGATGTACTTATATGAAAACATTTCAGTTATGTATTTTATCATACAGATTCTGTTATTTGATGATTTGCAATGAATGTCAACAAGTTATTTATTTGAGCATGGATTTGGATCAGTTACTGATGTATGTTAATTTGTGTTAGTTGATTTGTTAAGTGATGCAGCCTTGGACCCTTAGAGAATATGTCGTAATTAGTTGTGTTAACGTTACTTTATCATTCTAAAAAAAAAAAAATTTCCTGTTTCATATTGCATAAGTGTGTATTCTTTAAGGCGTTTAAGGTGGGCATTACAATGTGTCCACTTAGTATAGAAACTAGAGTTTCTACGTTTTGTAAATCTGATGGTGTGGCAGTTTGTCCAACAAGCTGTGCTTCAGCCACAAGCTTAGTCATTGAATCTAGTTTGGGACTAATCAGTCTTCTCAATTGTCCCATTTTACTCTATGTTTGATACCTTTGATTTATTATATCATTTAATTCATTGTGGATGTTGATGACTTGAGCTTCTTTGTTGCTAGTTGATTCACGTACCGGATCAAAATTCTTAGAGATATTCATCAATTTTTCTTCCAATTCCTTGATCTTTTCTTCTGTCTTCTTTGTAACTTTCGGCTATGATAAACAAAATTTATATACATCACCAAATTCTACAATAGCACTCTGAATATTTTGTATCCCATTATCTAGCTGAGCCCTATCATGGGCTATCAACTTTGTCAACTCATCTAACCTTTTCTCATTAAACTCTTGTCTAACTTTTGCTTCAACAGATTCGAAGTGTGTACTTACAGAATGAATTAGTCCCTTGAGTTGACAAGTAGCATACAAAGAGGCATCCTTTTGGTATGTTGGCACCAGCTTTTCCAGAATACTAGATGTATCATTTATGAGTTCACTATTCTAAATATGGGTCCTCAACATCTCTTTTCTTGCTTTGGCTTGAGTAACTAAGGAAAAGTTGAGCATCTAAGCAGGAGACATTACAATCCAAGTTTATTGGACTTTAGATTAACTCAGCCTCATCTAGAACTAGTTCCTCCTTTTCTAAGAGTTCTTTTACTGCCTCTGAAGTGTCTCTTGCTGCATCAGAGATCACATTTTTTATGTTCTTGCTCTAGATGATTAATGTTTACTGCCTTGTTTGTGTCCTTTTTCTATTCATCCTCTATTAAATCCTTTTCAATCTGATGTGCTGGAGAGGAACTGGTTTGAGTCGATGGTATTTCTTCTTCTATAGTCTTCCTGCTAATAGCATTGTCCATTGTTTGTTGTTCCGGAGAGACAAGAGTTTCTTTTTCTTCACTCATTTGGTCAACTTTATATGTCTCCTTTTCAATGTCGACTTCTGGAACATATGTATTATCACCAACATTATTATTTTCATTGTTAGAGAATGCACCCATTGGATCCACTTCTGTTGCTTTGAATGGGTGCTTCTTAAATTTAGGTTGGGGTCACTCAGTAATATCAACCACTTGAGGAGTTGGCATTTCAGAATTTTAATCAGATTATCTAATGGGGTTTTAATGAGAATACCTTGTTCTACTAAGTTAGGGTTTCCATTCTTTGAATTTCTCCAAACACTTCAAATCTTGGTTATCACTGCTCAAATTCTACTTTAATATCTTTGAATACCTGATAGCTTCAAGTGTAAAGTGATTTTGAGACTAAACTAGTTCCCTTTTATCCTCCACATGACTTAACCTAATCCTTATTAATGCTTGTTCCAAAAAGTTGCCTGTTCCCTTTTGATAGATATAGTCGATTAAAAATTGCTCCGCAATGTTTCTCATTAGCTTATTTTCTTCTAATTTTTCTTTTAGAGGATTTATCTTCTTAGATTCTACCAGATATTTGTTAGCTACCGTTGCACCAAAAGATCGACCTATTAATGCCTGATACAACCACTTGACTTAACAAGCACGGGAGGTGGTTAAGCCCTTTTCACAAACCACCACAGTGCTGCGCTGAACAAGGAGACCAAGGGCCACACCTTGCAACAATCCCCCTCCCAGTGCAAGCATGGGGTTTGAACCCGTGACCTTAGCTCTTATACCAATTGTTAGCTATCGTTGCACCAAAAGATTGACCTATTAATGCCTGATACAACCACTTGACTTAACAAGCACGGGAGGCAGTTAAGCCCTTGTCACAAACCACCACAGCGCTGCGCTAAACAAGGTAACCAAGGGCCACACCTTGCAACAATATCTCTGTGCTAGATTCCAGCACCAACTTTTTGGCCTGGGGATTTAGATTTTTAACACTGCTCCCCTGATCTAGAGCTCTCAGTTTACTTCCTGGGGGAAATATCTGCGCTAGAGACTGGTGTGAATCCATTCTTGACTTCATTAGCATCTTTCCTGATCTAGATCTTGCTCATTTCATTCTTAGTTTCTACTGGATCAACCTTGTTCTTTCCCTTGACATCTTTTTGCCCTATTTTCCCTTTCTTTGCAGAATGGTTTCTTATTACATTTTTGCTTCTGTAGAATTTGGTAAAGTGTCAGGACTTGTTGTAATTGAAACAAACAACATTTTTCTGACCATGATTTCTTCTGTAATTGGGAATTGGCCTTGATCTGCACAGATTGGCCATATGCCCAAATCTATTGGATGTGAAACATTGTCTATTAAAGGATTGACTAATCCTTGAATTGTTTGGATAACTTCTTGACACACTTCTACACTCAATTGCTTTATGACCTATTTTCTTATAGTTGAAGCATTGACCAGAGAAAGATGAAACATTTTGATTCATTTTGCTTCTATACTGAATAGCCCTATGACTATACTTATTGCATTTAAAACAATAACCATTGAAAGATGGGTATCTTTGAGCATTTGGTTTCCTGATATGAGGTCCTTTAGGTCTTCTTCTTTGATTCCTTACCAGATGGTTTCTGCCTCTTCCTTCTTTAGATCTTTCTTGTCCTGAATTTAAACTTTCTTCCTTTTCAAATCCCAAGCCTTATTTATCATCTAGATACTTTTGATTGGCTAGCAACTTATCAAGTTTTGCAGAGATTATTTTGTATTTTTTTAAGTAGCTATTGACTGCTTCTAAAATAAATTTCAAGAGCAGGACTTCTTTCCCTAGTTTTCACATTCCTCTAACTAGTCCTTCGTAACTTGATTCAAATATTCCTCATTCTTAATCTTTTCTTCAATCACCCTGAGAAGACTCTCTATAGATTCACTTTCTTGTTTAGTTGCTCACATAATTCTTTCCTTCTTTCCTGAGATTTATTGATCTACTCTTTTAATTTTAGAATACAAATATCAACTTCTTTGATACTCTCCTCTAAACCCCTAATATCTACCTTGGAGTTGTCAAGATCTTCTAGAGCTACTTCAAATTGTTCATTATTAACATATACTTGATTACCAATCTTAATTCTGCCAGGAGGATCTGCTTCAGGATAAGTGAGATACCTTGGTGCTGCCATGAGTAAACCTTCCCAGATCTTCCTCAACTTGTTAGGCTTCTTCCAAGGAACTTTGCTCTGATACCAATTGTTGAATATCAGGAATATTGAGAGGGGGGTGAATCAGTGTTCTATAGAACCTTTCATGCACTTTCACTTTTAACCATTTACCAAAATTAATTAAACAAAAGCACAATATGCAAATGAATAATAACCGCAAAGACATAACACATGGACACCAAATTTTTTATGTGGAAAACCCTAAGGTGGGGAAAAAAATAGAGAGGATTAGCTCTCAATATATTATAATCTTTTACAAATGATGATGTTCAGGCTTGGTCACTCCACGGGCCTAGAAGATACTGGCTCACTACCATGAAGTACAACTAGGTCTAGCAAGCTCACTGCCTCAACTCTGAACCTAGAAAGATTACAATAAGGGTTGTTAAACCCTAATCGTGGCTCACTACTAGACTCACTACCAAGTACAAGTAGAATTATATAGGAAATTTGAATACTGCAAAAGCATCAATCTGTATGCTAGGGTGCAGTCACTTAGCAACTGAATTCTAAGTCCTGATTCTTCATCATCACTGATCTTCTATCTTTGCTCTATTATTCTCATACTCACATCACTCACTATCATATTAACATTGCCTCAATCAAAATTCATCTCTCTTATATATCCGCATCATGATTTGATCAATAATCAACACGGCATCCAAAATATGAAACATGTACATTGAAAGATGTAGCTTGCTGGCTCAATCCAATGCATTATATGCTATACGGACCCAAATCCTTGCACAAGCATGTTCATATGAGTTCACACAAAGCATTTAACCACTTAAGACATTGATCCATATAATATACATTATCTGCATGAAGATCAAACATGTTTGTCAGCTTCACCCTTAAGAACATACTTGAACAATTCGACTGTCATATCATAACTTGCATTGTGGACCAAATGGGACCTCACAAATCATATCCAATGTTCATTACTAACCACTTGACATACCTTCAGAACCGCATAGCTCAATATGCATTTGTATAGAAATGTAGACCATTAAATTGTGCCTCGTTCATTGGCTCTATTATATCTCTGTTCATCTAGACTTAGATATTTCTTCCAAGTGACTTCCGGGGGAAGTATGGACTTGATCACTAGAATATAACAACACCAAACAATTATGAACATTATACCTAAGCTGCATTTCTAGTTCTTCATCTCTGGAAGCACACTAATCCACTTACTATCCCTTACTCTATTTCTTGCCCATACTTCGTCATTTTTGCCAGCTGGATCTGAATTCCAATAAGACCTTTCATAGTTATGTCTTCCTATCATGCTGATGAGATCTCTGAGCCTTGTTACCATCAATGACAACATGCAAGTCTATACCAGAGTAGTGTCTCTTGCCAACGGAGAGATTGCACCGATAGGCTGTAGATGATAATGTATTGAAAATAAAATCATGAAGTATTCATGTATGTAAAATATTACTTAAAAATATAATTGAATCAATGTATGTTATATTTTACTATATTATCAACATTGTGAAATTACAAAATAGTTTGATTTCATAAGTGGCATTTCATATGTATGAAGGGAAACCATATGTTGAATTTGAATATGTGAATTAATAAGTGTTGTAAAACACTAATTAATATGAAAAGATTCAGTCATTTAAAAAGTACTTTTGGAATATCTAATTGTATGATAGAAATACCTTGGAAGGAGAATATAAATTTAGTCTTGTGGATTTGTATTATTTTATTTCTTGGCATAGTGACATGATAAAATGTGAACATTGAAAATTTTAAAATGATTACATTATATAACATTAATATGTTACTATTAATGCCTTGTATAATTTCTTATATGATTTAAATTTGGTATAACTAACATTCTTAGATTGTGGGACTTGATGACCATGGATATGTATAATAGGATTTTACAAATCCTTTAAAACTATATGTGTTGAAGACTTGTTTGTTTAAAAATACTTTCCTTGATGAAGGGTTGTGTTGTTGAACTACAATGCCTTTGCACATTACGTAGGCAAGGTCATCTTGGATGAGCCCCTGAGGCCTAGGTCTGGCCCTTAGGATGGGTCCTTTTCATTTTTGTGAATTCTTAAAGTTATTTGGCTGATAAACCAGATTAAATATTTAAGTAGAGTAAGTTGTAGGTAAGTTGAAAACTAATGATCATTTTGATTTATGTTTTTTTTGTGATGTGAATGACATGGAAACACCTTCATGTGTGGTTCTTCTTTTTATAGTAATTGTAAACATTAGTGATGTTTCATACAATACTCTCGTATGATCCTATAAGGCCATGTTGGTTTAAGGGACTAAGCCCTGAGTGAATTACGAAGATAATTGTTGAATCCTTTATCTATTCATTAATAGAGTATGACTGATGTGAGATATTCTAGGAATGCAAAATTTTACTCCTGTTCCATAGTAATTATTAATATAATTATTATTTTGTTGTTATTTATTTTGTTGGATCTTACATAATGATGTGAGATATTCTAGAGATATAAAAATATTACTCCCTTTCCTCAGTAATTACTAATATAATTATTTTTTTTCTTATTTATTTGGTCAGATCTTACATATGGTATCCTATCTCTAGCTTTAGCACTAGGGCCTAGAGTCTACTTCATTGAGTTGCATTTCTCTAAATTTAAACTTTCATATGCTGTAAAATACCACTCTAATAAATTAGATAGCAAAATAAAACATGAAATAGTAACTATTACCAATATTACTGGCATTATTTGGCTAATGCATCTTTTAAGTCACTGATGGGTAGATAGGTTATAAAAAGAAATCTACCCTTCTCTATTGTTCCATATTTAGCATGTGTCCATGCTCTTTCTCAATCTCAACAAAGAGAAATGTAGGAATACATTCACAACATATAACATCAACATTGCATACAAGATAGAACAGATCCAGAAGAAATTCCTTTGGTCTGGGGTTAAGGAGAAATGGAGAATTGCACTTGTTGGGTGGGAAAGGGGTTGTACCCCTAGGTATCAAGGAGGTCTTCGATTAAGAAGAATACATCTGTTGAATCGTGCCCTCTTATCCAAGGTGGGATTGAACCTTGTTCAGGGTAATACCTACTAGGGAGACATCATGGTTGCTAAGTAAATTAATGGGGATGAGGGGAGAAGTTTACTCTCAAAGAATGGACTCCCTAAATGTTTAGTTATTTGGAATGGGATCCGCAAGACCTGAAGTCTTCTTCATCGTGGCATCAAGTGGAAGATTGGGGATGGTAGGGAAGTTCATTTCTAGAAGCACAGATGGCTAAAGGACAATCCTTTGATCAAGCTGGAGTATGGAAGAATTGTTGACAAGGCTAGTAGGGTCTTTGGTCCTAGGGTGACCAGTTATATAAGGTCCAATGGGGGTCTCAGGAGCTGGATGGTTCTGCCTGTTGGTGATCTGGAAAGTGGGGAGGATAGGTTGTTATCTCTATGGCCCCAAAAGGAGTTGAATGACTATAGACTCTCCTTGTTTCCTAAAAGAGATAGGATGATTTGGGATAAAGATAATAAAGGCTTGTTCACTATCAAAAGTACCTATGGTGTGCTGCTAGACCCAGGAGAGAATCCTTTATGGAGAAGAGTGTGGAAGCCAAGACTTATACCAAAAGTTAGTTTCTTTTGTTGGATTCAGATACATAATAGAATTCTAACAATGGATAACCTAAGAAAGAGGGGATTCCAAATGCTAAGTAGATGCACTCTCTGTGGTTTAGAGGAAGAGATGATTGGCCATCTTTTTCTTCACTATAATTCCATTTGGGAGGTGTACGGTTTAGTTCTTGAGAAACTAAGTTTGAATTGGTCCTTCAACAACAATTTAGAAGCCTTGGTTTGGGATTGGAGGCCTCCTTTCAGACTGGCCCTCCCGGTATCTAAGGAGCTTTGGTCAAAAAATCTTCCTCATTTAGTAGAGCCTATGGAAAGAATACAATAACAAAATTTTTAGAGAGAAGTGTAGAACCCCTAAGGAGGTCTTCCGTGGGTTCTCCAAATTTGTTATGGAGAACATAAGATTGTGCAAGTATAAAGCTGCGGAGAGTACTCCAGGTGGGGATGAGTAGAGATTATTAAAGTAGTGGAGCATTAGACCTGACTATTGTTGGGTAGCCAACTCTAAAAAGATTGCTAGGGCCAAAATCAGATGGGCCTTACCTTAGAAAGGATGGTCCAAGCTCAATTTTGATGGAGTTGCTAAGGGGAATATGAGGGTGGCTAGTGGAGGAGGAATCATTAGGTCTTACACAAGATCCTTTGTGGCTACCTTTACGGGGGGAATTGGGATAAAGAGTAATAATGAGGTAGAAGTGCTTGCTATGCTATGGGGGATTCAACTAGCCACCTCTCTGAACATCAAGCTTCTTCATGTGGAGGTAGATTCTCAGCTTATAGGTAATACAGCCCTGGGTTTGACTCAAATTAGGTGGAATTTAATGGACATCATGGGAGACATTAAACTACTTTTGAATGGAATGGAGGACTTCAAGATCTCACATATTTATAAAGAAGGAAATGCTGTCACTGATTCCTTGGCCAATGTGGGTAGTAGCAGAGAAGGATGGTGTTGCTGGAGGAGCATTTTCAGCTTGCCTAAGGAAGTTCTTACCCTTGTGATGAAGGATGGTGATAGCCACAGAAATTAGGGAAGTCAGATTTCTCATCACTCTTTGATGTTGGTGGGAGAGTGGTGGTACTGATGTGTCTAGATGCGGTTGGTTGAAGAAAGATTATACCTAATTCGTATTCTAGGGATAGGTCTAACATGGCCAACTTTCAAAATTGTATGTGCGAGACTTTTCAAAGTTATAGAGGTGGGAATGGTGACATCTTGGACACGCTGTGGTCTAGTCAGTGAATTAATAGTCCTAAATGTGGTTATGAGGATTATGTGGAACACTAGAGTGCTACTTCACCTCTTGTCAGATGGATGACCGAGATGACAGGGTGGAACATCATTAGATTTACTAGCATCGAGAATAAGAGCTTTTTCAATATTGGGTATAGTTGGTTAAAAAGGATGTCACACAGTCAGTTGATGGATTTACGGTGGGTTGATTGAATGAGATTTTAGAGGGGCAATTATATTTGGGTTATGTCTGCGGATGGTGACGTCTGCCTTCACAGGAGGTGGCGGCCAAATTCTCTCCTCAAGGAGACATTTTTAAGTGGTGAGGATGCGATGTATCTTCCCATTAGTTACACCATCATTATTATCTATTTGTTGTGCCTTGATCATTTTTACAATCTTTCTTATTTAATGGGCCTATTGCTAATAACCAAAGATGCTCTAATAACCATAAGTTCAATAGGCTCTGTAACTTTGAAGCTATCATGATGGGTGGAGATATTGTCAAGATTGAACCTAACTCCACACAGGAATTCAAATAGGACCCTATAGTGTGGCATATTATCTATGAGGGGGAGGTGGTTCCTTTTCTAGAAGGGATGATTGGCCATGACAAGAATCTCTCATGCTAGTTTGTAGAGTCTTAGACAATGTTACCAGAGAAGTCACGATTGGTGGCATTGGATTTTACGTGTCTGAAGAAGTGATCGGGAAGGCTACTAGGCTACCAATTAGAGGGAAAAATCACTTGAGATGTAGAAGGGTAGCCGACCCTGAACACATGGCTCTTTTCTTCAGAGAGTGGGAGGTGCCTGTGAAGCTTCATGGAGGGTTCGAAAGAGAAAAGATGTAGGAGCAATGGGGGCAAATCTGCTTCATGATTATGAAATTCTTCACACTGGGGGGAAGATTCAAGGTTTTTTATCACTACCACTTTGCTCTCCTTAACCATTTTAGGAATAAGCTGGAAATTAGTTTTCCTTTCTTTCTCCTTTCTTCTTTGGATAATTCTATCAAGTCAGTGTAGGAGATTAGAGCTAAAAATGTTGGCCATCTGCTTGTTCCCATCCATCAATGCCTTATCATGTGTCTATACTACTTCCACCTCACTCTGTGCCCCTCGAAACAAATTAAAGTCAAACTGCTTAAGGACCCATAGCTGTGTGTTTCCCTTGTTACTGCTGGAAAGGTGAAGACCTATGTGGGGACCCCTAAGATTGCCCTTAAAAACCCTAAGGGTGACCCTCATACCAAGGAGGATACCCCTATTCGAACCCCAGCCACTTGTAAGAAGAATTCCTAGCAAGGCGCCACCCAAACGACTGGGAAGAGACCAACTAGAAGAGATAGAGTGGAGATTGGGGATGAAGGGGCAGCTACTAAGAAAAAATCCAAGAAAGGTAAGGAGACTGTGTCTATGGTGAAGCCTGAGGATGAAGGGGTTACCATTGAGGAAAAACAAAAAAAGGGTAAGGAGGCTATGACTATGGTGGATTCTATGAAAATTATTGAGTTGGATTCTAGGACCAAGATTATTGGTAGTAGGGAAGGTGTAGAGACTGTTAACCTGGGGATTCGTCGCTAAACCCGCATTGCTAGTAAACCTACTATATCTCCTCAAGTGGTGGAGATAGATAATGAGTTAGATTTTGTCAAAGAAACTATGGAGGAGGGAGGGGAAGAAACCCCCACTGAGTCGGTTCATGAAGTGGAAGGGACTACCCACTTCGCCTCCATGAATGAATCTAGCTATGAGGAAGTGGGTGAAGTTGCTAAAGTGTATGGGGGCCTAGACAACAAGGTAAGTTTCTCTCCATGTGATAAGACTGTCGAGGACCTGATGCATCTCTAAGAGAAGATGGCAAGTCTGTAGAAAAAGTGGAAGGTGATGGCAGAGTTTATTGTTAAAGCCCTTCACAAGGCTGCATCAATCTTCATGGCTATCAAAGACTTGGATGATAAGGGCAAGCAAGTGGGACTGGATATCCTGGAGGATTACAAAGACATGGTGGAATTCCTGGCCAAGTATGGGACGACTGATAGTCCCTAGTTTCTTGTTGTTTCTGCTAATTTTGTTGTTTCTGAATAGCCATTTTTTGTCTGATGTTCATGAGCTGTTAATGTTCTATTTCTGGCTTGTTAATGGCCTATATCCCTTGGGGCCATTTTGTATAGGGTTCTGGACCCTCTTTTCCAGCTAAACTTATCAAAAACATTGCATACAAGGTCGCATGAAAGGTCACTTACACAATAAGTCATGCATCTTCACAACAAAACAATCAAACATTTGAAGAGAAATCAACAACATGCAGTTGAAAACATCACCATACAAATGGATCAACATTCAAAATGATTTCATGAAAATATGATATTCTATAAGTCAATTCGTAGCTTAATAATTTCACAAAAGTTTCAAGTGGGTACGCAACCCTTTCTAGGGTCTAGTTCCCTAGATAGTTTCTTGTCAACTGCAACCCACTCAAATTTTCTAAAAGAGTTAAAAATAATCAATCAATAGATTAAAGTTATCATTAAAAAGGAAGAAAATTGATTTGAAGTGCCTAATAAGATTACAAGATTCCAAAACTTGATCAAGAGAAACTCCTTCCTATCATTACATAGAATCTCAAAAATATCCTACTTCAATGAATCTAACACATTCAATGACTACAACGAGTTAATGTCCTAAGAGCCAAAGAATATAACACTTTCAACTTGGAACTATTGTCATTTATGATAGGGTAATAATTCACTACTTACAACATTCAACAAGAAAACCTCTCACTCTTATGTCATTCTTTAAGATATCTTGCCAAGGTAGTACATGTTTAAAATGGACAATATGAAATTACCTTGATCCTACTAGAAATCTAAATCTCAAGCCTAATCAATAAGGATTAATAATGGTATAAACAGCAACTAAAAGTCATTAGATTAAAAATTGAAATTCACCTTGCAAATTATTATCATTAGATCAATAGAATACAATGTATTATTAGTACAACCCTACCATTAATGATTTAATTAGGTATATAACTTCAAAACTATGTTACTTGCCAATGTGTTGATACTTTGAACTTCCTACCAATGGATGTAAAATCACATTTGCATGCTAGGATGAGTTTTGGAACTAATCTCCTTAATGGAAAATAGCACAAGTTATTTCTTAACAATCTTCAATATTTTAATTATTCTTATATAGGTCAAGAAGTATTCTTAACTAATAATAATAATAACACAAGCGTATTTCTCCTTTTTTAAATAAAGATACAAGACACACACACACAAACATATTCAAAATGTCATCTATTATATTTATTAAGAATGATTTGCAATCTTAAATGCCAAGATCTAGAATGTAATTATATGCAATACAAGATCAAGTGTCGACTAAGTAAATTTATCTAATTATCCTAGTAATTTTATGTCTAAATAATAAACTATTCCTAGCTTAGCTACCACAAAGAATCTAAACCAAAACTAGATTAAAACTAAGGAAAAAGAATATTGTATTCCATGAATAGGTTAGAAGAGTTTTCAACCTAATATCGCCACCTTGTGGCATGATAAAATTATCAAAATAATTCAATATTCAAAAATGAGAATGAAACATTAGTATCCTGAATAACTGAACTGAAATTTTGAAATACTAAAGTAAAAATCTATAAATATAAAACAAGATGAAAAAACCAAGCATAGTGCATGTTTAAAGCTATATAATCTTATATTATTTCTGGATATCTTAGTGCACAATAATGAATAATAAAAGAGATGCACACCTTATTCTATAAGATTCCCTCAAAGACAAGACTAAAGCATAGATCATAGAAGACACATAACTATTCTATAGAATACCCTAGGGGGATATCAACATATATGATGCTTTAAGTGCAGACTATGTGTGGATCATCAAGGAGGATTAAAAATCATTCAAACATGTGCAAATTGGTAGGAGTACAATCAAATTCCACGACCTTAGCAGGCAGAGTTTTTAGATAAAATTCATAAACTATTTGACAAAGTCATGCAATGACTAGAGTATGAGCACAAAATGGATACAAAAAGAAGACTTTTTGAAACATATAAGGAAAATTAGTGGTAGAAGACCCAACATTCTACTGTGCATACTAAATCAACACCAAAGGCTTCAGTTAAAAGATTAATAATTTTGAGTTGGCTTATGTCAGGCTCACTATGGACCATCCTCTCACAAGCCAGAATCAAAAACTTCATAGTATCAGGGCATTAAAAAAAGTAATTGGTTATGGTTCAAGGAAATTTTAGAAACTTCCAACAATATGTAAAAAAAAGCAATCTAAAATTTGGTTCCAAAATATAATGAAGAGACAGCCGTTAAGGCATAATGGAAATAGGTACGCTTCTACATAAGATGAGGTCACAAGTACCCATATGGAAGTAAAATATGGAAGCATATACTAAGCACATGAAGTGTTTGACAAAATATCTCAAAGAGGTGTCATCTCCAAGCAATGATTTGAAAGTTGTTCATACTAGAAAACTAGAAAACCATATAACAGATTGTGCTACCTACTAATCTTAGTGCTATCTAAAAGGTGGAAGGACATGCAAAGTGTACAAGCTGTTTGATGGCAGGTCTCAAAGAGATGTCATCTCATGGAATGTGGTGGTCGTAGGATGAAAAAAATATTGCACAGGATTGCTATCAAGAGCTTAAATTTAAGATAAAATTCTCTAGCTCACATCCTAAGAAAAGAGTAGTTCCTGCTTGAATTCTAGTGAAACCAAAATGCATAAAATCATCTACTTTGTCACTCAAACAACATGCAACAAAATTGCTACATTGTAGTTATTAATCTTATATAGTATCCACCATTTCAAAAGACTAATTACACTAAATGAAAGAAGAAATAGATGAATTATTGGAGTAATTGGCTTGAAGGATAGATAATTTAGATAGATTCTAGATTAGAAACACATACTTAATGTTGTGGAGGAGAAAAAAGAATTATTTCTTTGTTTTCATAGTGTAAATCAGTTATGTGTTTTGTTAGATAAACATGCCACAAGAAAGTAACTATTAGGGTTATAAGAAAATCCTTCGTCCAAGCAATAGCCGCTGTAAATTTTAGGATAGAGTCACCATATCTACAACTTTTGGGATGCTAGAGGAAAAGCACTTGAGCTAAAGAAATGTAATACTTTTTTTTGATAAACCATCAATGAGTCCTTTCAACGGGTGATACCACCAAGATCGTGCTTAGTATGAGACAATGCAAGCTTGCAAGTAGGTCCAAAGCTAAACCATCAATGGTAGGATAGAATGGAATACAACATTTGAATAGATAGACCAACAATATAGGTGGCATATCCAACATCCAAAATTTTTGTGTACTTGAAAGGTATAAAAGTGCCAAGATGAGGGTTTTAGAAAACCATCACAATGCCACCTTCCCCCTATCATCTTCACCAAATTATTCGTAAATATCCATTACAACAACCTAGCACACACCCACATCTCTTAATTTTAAAAAAATAAATAGAAAAAGGCAATTAATACTCCAAGCATAAAAATAGAAAAAGCAATTTAATTTTGAATACCTCCTCTTTCCCACTCTCTTCCCATTTTCTAAAATTTAGTCCCCCTAAACTTAGAAACTAAAAAGAAATAACTACTTCCAAGATTCCTTTTGTCAGTTCTCTCATGTGTACTAAAATAGAAACCATTTACTAAAATCATTAATGGAAGAGCATAAAATAATCTTTCTAAGAGGTATAAATTCAGTTAATATTTATTATGAATAACTATGCAATATAATGAATTAAGCCATTATTTTTCACACACACACATACTAATCCAAATTAAATGAATGTAATGCAATTTGACTAAGTGGTGTGTGTGCATGTCCATTCAACACAAGTCACTGTCAATCGGCTAAACTCTCTCTACCTCGATGATACTCTCTCCATCGGGAGAGAGAGAGAGAGATTGCTCATGTCGCATACACACAAGTCAAAATTAGTCAACAATTATTTAAAGTCATATTTAATTATTTTAATAATGGTTGTGACATCCTTTCCCCCTTAAAATAATCATCATCCCAATGATCAAATTAACCTAACTCATAAGATAGCTTCATACCTCTTTCTGATCGATTTTACCTCAAAGTCACAATCTACCCACCTAACTAGGATGTTGTGTACTTCAAGGTACTTGTTTGTTCATATGAACAAAATCTTTGTGTCCAACAATCATCACTTACACTAGTTGTTAGATCATAATTTTTTTTCCTTCTTAAACTATTCCATTACCTCATACACAATTCTACAAGTCTTATCACTACCTAAGACATTTTCATTCAATTGATTTATATCCAACATACTTATTCAAAGGGGTATAACTAGACATAACATCTCACATAAAGTAAACAAACAATATGTTCATTTTGTAACATCCCGCTACGCAACCCCGAAGGGTATGAGCCAAAAGAGGGTGAGAATATTTTTTTGAACACAAAGTGATAACATGCACATAATATGGTTGCCGATTCAGTAGATCGAAAACATAAATGGCCAAATGTACAACCCAAAGGAGAGGACTAATTGACCCTCCAGTGAAAACATTATTAAAACTACATTCACTTTAAAAAACCAAATTCAAATGTTTCTGATACCCATTTCCACTTTAAACATAGAACCATAATGATCATCAAAGAACATGCGGATCCAATACCAACACCGAAAACCATAAGCCAAATTTGGAACAACATCACATTTCTTCTCCTTACTATAATTTACATCATGTCTCTCAAGAGAGTACAAATTACATAAAATAATAAACATAAATACAATGGCATAGCCATGGATAAGATACAATAATTGATAAAACAAATACAAGAGAGAAGAGCTCCAACTGGTGCTCCAATAACCTAAACACAGTCCCTAATGGCAGTGGCAATGCCTCCCAACCATGTGGACTCATAAGAGACTACCCCACCATGCTCAGAGATTGTCACAAGGCCCAAATATAAGAATAAAGGCAAGGAATACAATGGCCAACACTCACATCAATCACGGAGCAGACACAACACACAAAGCACAGTGCAAACATGGTAAACAACCCCACAAGCATAGTGACCTGAGGGGAATCTAACCACTCCTCAGATACTACTAAGGTATCATACCAAAGATAGTGTGAAAAATAGCCAACTATAACATGAAGAATGGGCATCCGTTAAAGCATATCAATAGTGAAATTAAAAACCAATGAAATAGCTGTCAGAACAAAAATGTAGAACATCAACAAGCAAGTACAGATTGACAAATTGCTTGAAGAGAAGTCCACTCATGCAAAACAACAACATGATGTATATAAGACACATGGACTAAATGATAAATTACCTCAAAGAATGAGATCTCATAAAAGTTAAAATAGTAACACATACTCACCATTGAAGTTGACAAGTATAAGCAATTGGAGTGTACAATAATCAGGCTTCACAACATTAACTAGGAGCTCCCAGCCAGCTGGAACAGGAAATAGGCATGAGAATAGAAGGGCAGTGTGCCTCAAAACATATTATTGTTTCAAAGATAGTATGCCAGTTTGTAAACATAACAAGACACTCAAACAATTGACAGAATGCTCCCAATATGATGGTCTTTCACAACATAAAATGATTGCAGATACAACAAGATACATTTATTTTCAACATCATACAACTATCAAGAAAAATACAAATGGATGGCGTAAAGCCCAAAACCCCAACAACAGGGTTGTAATAGTGCCCAAGACTGACATTAAAAGCCTCAAAAAGTATGGCCTCAAGGGGACAAGGAATGTAAGAAGAAAAACCCAGACACATGATCTATTTTACAAAATAATTCAAGAGATGAGGTCACATGGATTGCAATGATTGCAGGTTATACACTAAATGGATCTCTTAAAAAGAATTTAGAAAACTTTTAAGTAAAAGAAATTTGATTGTTAGATGGCTTCCAATCAAATGAGACATGAGAGACAATCAGACTCTAATATAATGACTTGTCACCCCCCTATCCTTAGCTTAAAAAAATAAATTATATCACAAGCTTGGATTTATGCGTTGGCTCCTCTATGTATCTTCAATTATTGTAGACCTAAAATTTTAAGTATGCCAAAATAGGAGCTTGGTAACAAGGTTTGATCATCCATCAAAACATAGACAAGCCACTTGAACTGTCTGACATAATGCCTCAAAGAGTTGTCATCTCAAGGAATGTAACATTTGCAGGATATGCACATAATAGACTGATTAAAAAGGCTTAAGAGAATTTTAAGCAAATGTGGTTGGTAGATGTAAATCCAATTTCCACCACTACTACCAGCATATACCATGCCTGTGAAAAAATGGAGCTTTGAAATAGGATACGGATATCCATCTATGCATAATGGGAGGAAAATATTTGTTAAATGCCATAGTAGTAATTGCCATAGTAGACAAGTATGCTAAATGTATAAACATAGACAAGGCAGGTGAACTCTTTGACTGAATTCCCCAAAGCGATACCCTCTCATGGGATGCACCAATTGTAAGATACATAGAAAATGGATTTGTTAAAAAGCCTTTAGAAACTTTTAAGTAAACACCACTGGCGGGCATAAAGCCAATTTCCTAACCCTTTGCTAGCATCCTTGCTACCTACACTAGAATGGTGATGTGGAATAGGGTATGGATGTTTGTCAAAGCATGAAGGATAGAGGAATTTTGCCAGATCTTGTAGCTACAACTGCTTTGGTAGAAACATGCAAAATTGTTGAAGCATAGACAATGTAGGTGACCTATTTGGTTAGATGCCTTCGTGGCCTGCTCTGATAGCCACTCATGAATGAGATAATCATGGACAGTATAAACCATTTAACATAACAAATGGTCCAAGGGACAATAGCATGCAGATTAAACAAGGAAAAGTTTAGTGTTTGAGTTCTAACATTCATGAAATTACTATTTGTTTCACACTCCTGAAATGGAGGGTATACAACAAAGTATGGACAACCATTAATCATGATATAGAGAAGAACACATGAAGACATAGAATCAAATAAAAACTACCCTAGACACCGTGGATTGGTAGAGAGGATACCAAACATGCCTAGAAATTGCAAAGATTGTAGAGAGTAGAGTATGTCTAGCAACTTTCTCCTCTCACATCTCCGAATCCCTAGCTTCTTCCTTGTTTTCCTCCAATTTTTAGCAGAAGCACCCATGTGTGCATAATGAGAGGTGAAAATGAAGTATATACCTTTTTACTTTGTTTTCTTTCTCACTTAATATTTTATTTCTACCCCCAAAGTCAATGAGGAAAGATATGAATATAACTCAGAAATATAGTTTAGAGACCAATTAATATAAGACCAAAACTAACCTATCACCAGAGATCATGCAAAATACATCACTATGACCACAATAAATACTAACTTAAATCAGCAATATGACATACCAAAATAAACCACATAATAAATTAATGCAAAACTATAATAAAATACCGTCAACCCGTAACAGAATACCTCTACAACTAATATTGGCAGCTATATAAGACCAGAAGGGCAATCCAAACATTACCGTAGGGTAACCGAAAGGTAAACACATATTATTGAATCACTGCATTGACCAGGTGTAGTGGGCTAGGCTAGGGAACGTTTGGCCTATGACTATCTCTAGTAACCACCATCAGGGAATGAGAGTACGCTTAGGGTTGTGAATCTAGGTGGAGTTGATACACAGTACTTGCATCACTTCAATCACATGTCAAAGAACATGTGCATATATCATATAATATCTAAAGCATCAATGTACATCAGGAAGAGGGTCATGACATCGTAAGCCTCTTGAATATGAGTGTTATGACACCATCTCTTTCCTATCCATAATCATATAAAAGTAATGATATCAATATATAAACATGTGAGCATGTAATCCAGCATGATAACTAGTCATGTCAACACCATAATAGTATCAGAATCCATCAAGGAAAAGCAACAACAAAATACAAACACAGGGGTTGTTGCATCCTACCCCCTAGGACTTGGCTTACTCCTGGAAGCCTACAATATGCTAAGATGCAGCCATAGCAAACATTAGTCCATAAAATTCAATATAAATATAAAATTCAATGTGTCACATTCCTTTTGATATACACAATTACATGCAATATGTCCTAGTACCCAAGTTAAGAAGAGGCAAGACAGTCAATTTCATATAAAACATACATTAGCATATAACAATTTTCTCTAATCAAAATAAAGAATGATGCCATAACATTCAATTTTCTCAAGAATGATTATCTCAAACTGCCAATTATTTGCTCACAACCATCAATTTTCACATATATGCTAGCATAAATCACATAAGCTTCTCATAATTTATAGGAAGTTGCACTTTCAAGACATAAAAATTTGAATTCTCTAACTTTTATATGCCATCATCTCTAAAATGGAGCACACAAACACACATATACATAATTTAAACCTCAGATTTCATAGCATGAATGACATCTCTTTAGATATAATGCAATAGTTTGTCACTTGTCAAGGCATAATGATGTGATTTTGTTCTGTACTATATTTTATTATGCAACCACATACATGACAAATTGTACAACCCACATATACATACATACTCATTCACATCACAAGGCTACATTAAGGGTTCATGTGTATGTCGTAGTACCATCCATATCTAATTAAATCCATGAGTCCATAACTAATAACCATGTCCAATATCCATATCCATGAGTCCATAACCAATAACCATGTCCAATATCCATATCCATGTGTCTTGATGGCATTGACCCATGTATTGAGCCCTTCCATACAAGCCACAATGACATATCTCTTATTTGTGTAAGGGTTTTAGCCTCCAAGAGATAGTCAAACAATAGCAAGGTAGTGAATTAGAGCTTAGAACAACTCGCACATACCCCCATCCTTAAGGGTTTCCCTGCATCTACTTCCTCGTATACACTCAAATGGGTGGAACTCACCATACCCGATGAGGAATTACATCACAACACAAGACCAGCATTTGAAAACAAAAAAGTTAATTAGTTTAGCCACCAAGAATATAAATAATGAAGCATAAATCTCAATTCCAACAATAAAATAAGAAAAATGCACATAGTTTCAATAATAAATCAAATGTAATCACAAGAGTTACATGCCAAGAAAATCATCCATGGATAAACCAATACAAGGAAGATAAACCAAAGTGTTGGTCCTCACAAGCAAAGTAAAAGTCACCAATATCCAAAAAGAAGATTCACAATCTTTGAAATATACACATTAAAACACTACATGACTATCACTAGTCACCACATGAGGAAGGAGGAAAACAAGCATGACTGCCTCCACAGTCCTTCATGTGGGCCAACTCATGCAACCTCCACATGGAAAGGTATTGTGCCAGAACCTCTAGGTCACATACCTCATGCGGCACGACCGTGCATGGTATACACCAAGTGGAGAAAGCACACAATGGTTGTATACCGCATGGTAATATCCTCCTCATAGGAACATCCTGCATAGTGTTTACTCATGAAGAAAGCACGTGGGGCTACACATCGAGCCAGAGGTGTACATGGATAGATTCCACTCGCATGCCAACTGATTGGAATCGAGGCAATCTTGAGTGAACCCTCTACTCTCTGCTAGCACTCACTCCGCACTGCACAAGTAGGAACATATCATGTATTTATATTGCTCCTTCATGTATCTATGTATGTGGCATCATGTCCTCAAGCTCAGCTCACTACCATTAATGGCATGACATCATCACCAGCACTATGTTAGAACATTAGTGGGGTGTGGCATCATATCTAAGGTATCATGTCAGGAGACGAGCAATACAGAATACCTCATAGCATGGGATAACATCCATCCACACATGCTGGAGCTCATATACAATCACATTAGGGTAAGATCATAGCTATCATAGGTGTTCATATCATAAACCAACGTCATCCTCAAGAACTGTGGAGATTAGGCTAACACTGTATGAACCAAGTATTTGGTCCATTAATAAGGGGAAGTAGTGAGTACTTTCCTGGGAGGTTGAAATGATCATCATAATTTCTTATCACCATTATACATACGTCGTGCAATTCCCTCCCAAGGAAATTTGTTGCTGCTACTACCCCTCCACAAATTGACTTATCAAGAACCCTCATGTTGGTAATCAATAGGGTGACAACAAGAAAGCACATAGGTGGTATGATTTTCTCCCATACACATAATCCCAAAAAGACCCTCCATGGATGGGTACATAGTATCACCATCCCATGGGTACACATCTCAAGCATTGGTTATTCATAACACTCAGCAAGAGCACATTACTAGATGTTGACATCACAGGGACTACAATCACATTTTCTCTTACCCAGGAAATACCATAGCCCACATATGACTATGCAACATGATGCAAAATATACAACTTTACCAAGTAATAAGTACTCCCAAACACCCATACCAATTTTCTCTTTTCACAAGGGAAACTCCTTTACCCATAACATCATAGATTCACTTGCAATGCTTTCAACATAACACAATAGTGCATGAACATGTATAGCATCATCACTACCATCTTTACATTAGTGCATAAACATAAGTAATATCTTCACAATCGTCCTTACATTTACTTCTATATTTACATAATGATATACATCTCATTTTACACCCATTACACTCTCATCTCATAATAACACATAATGCAACATCATATTCCAAGTCACAATAATACCATTCCTTCACAAGAAAATGAGAACTAGAAATACAATTAAATGAGTTTGGTAAAGGAACCCTAGTCATTTCTCAACATTCACATCCATACATATAAACATAAGTAACCTCAGATATGTCAATGGCATTCAATGGCTCACTCAAAGCAAGATATACAACATTCTTATTAACTTGGCATTCATTATTTTCAGTTTACATTAAAACCACAATGCAATTGAGGAGATCAAATTTCATCAACAAGATATATCCAGTAAGCAATTATCATCCTTGTTTAAGTTCATTAAGCAAGGAGGCACTAATTAACATATAATCACTTTCAATACATAACCATAATAGCATAAGGTCCTCTTCACTCCTATCTCACTAAATCTTTTACTTGTTGCAATTCTAACATACTAATTAAATCCATATACCATTATTCTAACATCTTGTCAACTATTGACAACTACGAAGAGGAGAGAAAGATAGATTTCATCTCAAGTCAAGACATTACATGCCATCCAACATTCATCATACAAACATGCAAATTCTACTTAGAGGAAGTTTAAGGCACCATTAATACACCAATTACTTCAATTAGCAACTAAAGAATGATAAATATAGTAATCTAGCACATCAAGAGGTTACAAGCGAAATTTGGTCACATCACACTAATTTTAGCAACCATAGATCACTTACAAGAAAGCATGCAACATTCATTCTAATCTATCAATATCCACAAACATCTACATACATTCATCCTTTACATCTATAATACAAGAATGGAATTACAAGAGCAATTGATGACAAATTAGGGTCATCTCATTTACTAGAAACATAAAGGAAGACACAAGAAGAGCATGTCCAAGCAAGGGTAATTAGGCAACCCAAGTTACCTTCAACACACAAACACACAAGGCAGAACATTCCTACCCCCATTTTATAACATGGGAGAGTGATCACTCTTAACCATGGGAGACTCTCAACCAAGGTCAACACTCTAGTCCCATTAAGGTATGGCAAAGAAGGCTATTTCCTCCACAATTTCTAAGAATGTGGCTGTAACTTAACCCACTAATGCCATGCTAAGGCATGCGAGCAATCAAGACTATAAAAACAATATAACAAGCTCACTCCACACACACCAAACACAACGGAACATAGAAGACTCAAATATGCTAGAGCATCCGGTGTGTGAACATGGTCTCTAATACCATATGTAACATGTTACTATGCAACTCCGAAGGGTATGAGCCAAAAGAGGGTGAGAATATATTTTTTTTTAACATAAAGTGATAATATGTGCATAATATGGTTGCCAATTTGGTAGATCGACAACATATATGGCCAAGTATGGGCGAATGTACAAATCAAAGGAGAGGACTAATTCACCCACTAATGAAAACATTATTAAAACTACATTCATTTTAAAACACCAAATTCAAATGTTCCTAATACCCATTTCCACTTTTAAACATAGAGCAATAATGATCATCATAGAACACATGGGTCCGATACCAACACTGAAAACCATAAGCCAAATTTGGAACAACATCACATTCCTTGCTAAGTTTGGGGCGACTAATAGCCCATAGTTCCTTGTTTCTATTGTTTTTTATTATCGTTGTTGTTGTTCTTGAGCTATTTATCTATTGTTTCTGGCTCGTTAATGCCCTGATGCCTGGGGGGTATTTTGTTAAAGGGATCCAGACCCTCTTTTCCAACTGAACTAATCAAAAATATCACATTTCTTCTCATTACTATAATTTACATCATCTCTCTCAAGAGAGTATAAATTACATAATATAATAAACATAAATGCAATGGCATAGCCATGGATAAGATACAATAACTGATAAAACAAATACAAGAGAGAACATCTCCAACTGGTCCCCAATGGTGGTGGCAATGCCTCCCAAGCATGTGGACTCATAACAAACCACCCCACCATGCTTGGAGATAGTCACAAGGCTCAAACAATAGAATAAAGACAACGAATACAAGGGGCAACACTCACATCAGTCACGGAGCAGACATGACACACAAAGAACAATACAAACATGGTAAACAACCTCACAAGCATAGTGACACGATGGGACTCTAACCACTCCTCAGATACTACTCAAGGTACCACACTAGAGATAGTGTGAAAAATAGCCAACTATAGCATAGAGAATGGGCATCCGTTAAAGCATATCAATAGTGAGATTAAAGACCAATGAAATAGCTACCAGAGCGAAAATGCAGAACATCGGCAAGCAAGTACAAATTGACAAATTGCTTCAAGAGAAGTCTACTCATGCAAAACATAAACATGATGCATATACCACATGTGGACTAAATGATAAATTGCCTCAAAGAATGAGATCTCATAATAGTTAAAATAGTAACACATACTCACCATTGAAGTTGACAAGTATAAGAAACCAGAGTGTACAAGAATTAGGCTATAGTACCCCTCCTCGATGCATCCATTATGGCAAGAAGATATAATTTCATATTCTGGTTACTATAGTTTTATGATGAGACATTATATGTTGGCTCTATTATCATTTGACAATGACTATGGTTATACACATATCCTTTTTTGATCCATATGATATCTTCTAGATTATGGGTTATACCTTAGGATAATGGATCATGTTATTTTGTTGAGTTGTAGTATGGTTTCATTCCTTGAGATATAGTGCAGGGATTTGTATATATATGGTTCATGAATTATGTCACTCTTTGTTACATGGTATTTCACCTATTAATAGAAAACATGTTGCTTAGCATCAATGTTGTATTGATTTTCATTATTCATGTGATAGAGATATTTTAGGTGCTTTGTGATTAACTGGATTTATCTTGTGCATGAAATATCCTTATTATGGTGTAAAAGAATAAGTTATATGAGTATATATGAAGTAATTAATTGTTAAATTATATTACTACTTTGGCTATTGTTATCGTAACTAACAATGTGTAGATGAGTGTGCAGGTATTTGTTAGCCAATGGAAAACAGGGAAAATATATGGGGGCCATATTATGTGTAACCAGTGAGCAGACCATGTTCTCAGGAGAGACTTGGGTCCCCTATGTTGTGATATGTGTGGACATGTATTGTGGTTGTCCTTGTGTCGGGATATGTATCTCCACATGTCGTGATTGTTGTTGAATGTGGTTGTCATGTGTTGCGTAATCCACAATTAAGTTTGTTTTCTTTTATCCTCTTATTAAAAGTGTAAAATAGTTAAATAGGCACCTAGGTCATAATATTTAACATTAAGGACCTAGGTTATGGTCTAGGTGCTTTTTGGATGACAAATTTGCAAAAAATATTAAGTTTTTAAAATTCTAATTTTCATCCAAAAGAGAGTGACGAAAATTAAGGGGGCTGATGAGTCATCAGGTATGGTGTTGTGTAAGGGAATCATGAACTTTAAGTAAAAGAGAAACAAGTCTCTAGAAAAGGGACAAGTGTCTACCTCAGCATGGAAAGAGTTGAAGGTTCTATTAAAATTTTTATTTAAAAGTAAGGAGGGCTATTTTTATTTCTTCTTCTACTTCCCTCTCTATCTCTAGATCACCATCTACAGTAACTACTTCGTGGCTTACTGGACTTCTTCTATGGGCTGGGAAGGGTAAATCATCTACCTAGACTGCTTGGCTGTTGAAAATGAGTAAACTAGAGGAGAATGAGATATGGGTAGATTTAAGCCATCCCTCTGGAAATTCTTAAAAGTGGACAAGGTAGGCATCAATCCTTTAATTTATTATTGATGTTGGTTTTCAAATTAAGCTAGGAAATAATTTATTTGTTCTATGCTGAAGAAATTGTGTGTGATGTGTTGTGTAGTCTTGTGTATACGGGAAGTGAATATATATGCAAGGAAATTGTGTCAAGATTGTGGAGTGTGATACTGGGTGAATCCAATTGTGCTTTGTTAATAATGGAATGACCAAGGAAAAATTAGGAAGAGATGTTTGTGGAAATGTTTTTTGTAAAGTCTATTTGTTGTTGTTGCAAAGTTGTGTTGAGGTGCTGATTATAAATGTTGTGTGAAATTGTGTTGTTGCTATTGCAAAATTGAGTGTTATTTTCAGACTGTTTTACCTAGTCCCCGTGTATTTTTCCCAAGCTTCAGGGTGGGCATCTATTGCCGTAAGTTGGGAGGTGAGCATCCCATTGGCTGAAGTCTAACTTATGTTTTAGGTTTTAGCAAGTTGCAGGAAAAGATATGAGTGTGACTAACCAAGAGTATATGTTACTAAGGAACAAGAACATACATGTGGGAGTTAAAAACTCTGCACCATCCCTAGATTAAGGGAGGTCAATGTCCTATGAAGATGATTATTTAGAGAAGAAATTTAGGGCATATGTAATGTATAATAGAGCAGTGATTCTTCTATACAAAATTGTGTTTGAACTAGCCTACCATTGATACTAAAATGATCATTAAATTTAGGAAGTTACCTACTGTAGGGAAATTGTATTAGGATATTGTTGCATATACATTTGGAAAAGGAACACTTTTTTTAAATTATTGATGACATTCATTAAATGGGTAATTGGACTTCACTTAATAAGAGAAATGTGGCAGTATAGAAAGAAGTATAAATATCTCATCTCTCTTGTAATTTATAAAAGGAATCAGGAAGAAGTCAATTTATTCCTTGAGGATTAAATGCATGATAACCCTGTTATATTTTAAACTGGGCTTTATTCATTTTATACCTGCACTCAAATAGATTTAAAAAGGAAGAAAAAAAATAGAGAACAAGCAAGTTGCATTTACATAGATAGGGCCATCTTTCAATTCCTACATGAATATTTGTAGAGAAAAAAAAAGGATCTGGGAAGGAACTATTAGACGGTTAGAACATGTTCTTTTAGAATTCTTCTATGAATCAGACTATACAACCGTACATGTATTCAAATTAGCTGTTGCACCACAAAATTCTATTAGTGAAATAGAGAATAGCAATGTAATACCAGAATACCCCCTAAGTAGTCATATCTTCCATATGGGGTTGGGATCCACTCTCTACTGTAAAATAGAGAGATCAGAAAACTCAAAAAAAAAAGAAAGAAAATTAAGAAACTGTGTTTGCTCAGCATTGGACAAGAGTAGGGATAATGAGAGAATCTAGGTTGTGGGGTGTGGTTCTGTATAAGAACAATAGCTTCTCTACCCATGATGCCATTTTCTGGTGACTTTTCCATCATTTGGACCTGCACATAAAAATAAAAAGAAAAGAGATAAATAACTAAGCTTTCACCATTTGGGCATCGACAAACGTAACTATTAATTGAAGGATCTCTAAAATACAAAAGAGAGGACTAAAGGAAATGAAGGAAAACAAGGGGGAGACCCCCATCTCATGTGGATATCACTGCCTTCATACTGCCCTCCTGCATCTACACCCAATATGCCTTCCTGAAAATATCAAACATATTTAATCAAAATTATCAGGGAATCTTCAAAAAAAGAAAAAGCAAAAGCAAAGGAAAGAGCTTACATGCCTGACCCTATTGATCTACTTGTATGGCTATGTATTTTCATGGCTGCCATTGTATTCACTCTAGCTTGTTTGTGCCCATGGAAACCCTAAAGCGGTGGCAGGGAAGATGTGATAGTAGGAAGAAAGGAAATAAGTTTTTAGGGCATCTTCTTTTTGGGTTAGGGCTGCCTACAACATTTTCCTTATTTTATTTAATTTCATGAAAAAGTGTGGACAAATATTAGATTATTGCAGAATTTTATATTTGCGGTTTGAACTTTTATCTTGAAGATACATATACATATACTGATTTTTAGCCGACGGGCTTAGGTATGTGAGCATGATAGAGCTCAGAATTTTAATTCTCACACCAGTAAATCTCCTTAACCCATCCCTATTATATTGGCATAATTTTCCTTGAACCTTCTTTTGGGTGTGAGAGTTAGCTACATGTATTACTCTAACTAATATTGTTTTATAATTTTAAGGCAAGACTCGTTGCATTCACACCAGCCTTTACCTTAGAACAAACTTTAATATGTTAAGGAGCTTCTTTTCTAAAGTTTAATATTATACTAGAGCTTCTTTTATACCCAGCCCACACTTTATTACTTACGGCTCCTTCTGATTTCTTTTTCTTTATCACTTGTTTGATTTCTCCAAAGAAATTTATTTAGTTTAATATGAACTCATATAGGAATGCAATCATTTAGCAATTGACTAATACTTAAATAAAACATTCTTGAGCTCTAACACAATGTTTTTTTTTAAATTCAGATGGTTTAAAACACACTTTTTTTATGAATGGAGATCTCATGTTGTTGTATCATATATTATGTATTGGATATTTATTCTTTTGCTGCATGCTGATTTTAAAATCTTGCCTTGCAATTTGGTAGTTTAAAGACTTGAGTGTGTATTATGGGTTTGGGATTGTTCTTATACATGTGATTATTCTACCTTAATTAAATAAAAATCATAATCTTTTCAGTTTTATTCATAAGCGTGTCAATACTATACTCATTGTTATCCATTTTTAGTCACATAAAAATCAATATGTTGATGTATATATATTTTTTTACTTTTTGAAAACTACTTAAGTTTTATTTAAATATTGTTATCCATTTTTAGTCACATAAAAATCAATATGTTGCTGTATTTTTTTTTTTTTTTACTTTTTGAAAACTAAAGTTTTATTGAAATATTGTTATCCATTTTTAGTTACATAAAAATCAATATTTTGTTGTATTTATTTTTTGTACTTTTTGGAAACTACTTAAGTTTTATTGAAATATTGTTATCCATTTTTAGTCACATAAAAATCAATATGTTGTTGTATTCATTTATTTTTTACTTTTTGAAAACTACTTAAGTTTTATTGAAATATTGTTATCCATTTTTAATCATTTTTAGTCATGTAAAAATCATTATGTTTGTTGCATTTAGTTTATTTTATTTTATTTACTTTTTGGAAACCACTTAAGTTTTTATTGAAATATTGTTATCCATTCTTAGTCACGTAAAAATCATTATGTTGCTGTATTTATTTTTTTACTTTTTGGAAGCTACTTAAGTTTATTTGAAATATTGATATGGATTAGTTAAATCTATGACTAGTGATCTATAAACCCTATCATGTCCAGTAATTAGATTTTATATCATAGATTGAGTGATACTTCTAGATTTGTGTTTGAGCCATTTGTAATGATTGCTAAGTTTATATTTTTTATGCTTAATTGAACATTGGAAAATATATGTATATTTGTTAGTATATATATAGTTCTTATTGTTTCATATGGCAACATAATTAAGCACCGTATGAATTAAATATAGTCATGGGTTATGGAACTTTTTATGTTTACCACACATTAACTAGATTTTATTTCATATCTTTAATTATTAAGATATTTGTATGTTATATGGGGGGTTGTTACATGTGAATGAAAATCTAATGAAGGTTAATCAAGAGGGTTAGATTTTCCTTAGTAATGCTATATTCACCCATTCCAAAGGATGAAGATAAATTTTTTAAAAATATTAGGGTTAAAAAAAAGTTTATGTCTTGAGTGTGTGTGTGTGTGTGTGCATTGTAGCGAGGTAGTTACATAGGTATCAGAGTGAGTTTTACAAGACTAGAAACTCTGGGAAGTGCTTAATGAGTCTAACCCTTCATGTGCACCAGTCTTAAAAACCAATAGTTCTTCTATAGGTTTGAAAGTTTTTTCTATTAACTTCACTCCCTTAACATTGGATTGATAAATGACTTGCATAGTCTTGATGCTTATCTTCCCCAATGATTTACTAGGATGGCGATCTATCCTTGCATAAGCTGTAATTATGGTTTTCAAGGTAATTGTATAGATTAACATGTATTGGACCTTGATCATGGTAACTTGAGCCTCCTGTGCCTCCTAGGAAACTCAAATTTATGAACTAAATGTAATTTCCTTATAACCCCCCAACATGTATATTTTCTTTGTAATTCCCTTGATGTTTGATAATATAGATTGTGATGTTTAGTTGCAATGAATTGTGGAATCTTCATATTATGTTCATATGAGACTTAAGTTTAACAAAAAATAAGGATGTTTTTCAATTGATTTAAAGTAAGAATCATGTGAATATTTAACTCTTTTTATAAAAAATAAAATTTAGTAGAGAAAAGTGGAAGGAATAGGTTGCTAAAATTTGGTCAACATTACGAATTCCTACATTGCTAGTGTTTAAGTGTAATAACTTCTTGCATATTTTTGTTGCATGAGTTGAATTGGAAAGGATTCAAATCATACTTAGATATAAATATGCTTTTACATGTGTGTTTTCTTGTATTCTTATAGGTGAAATATAAACATGAAAAGAGAATTATATTATATATTAGATGAATTATATTTAATATTCAAAAATATGAAAACTTTTATGAAACATTGCATCAAATAAATTTGCTTCTATTACTCTTAAGAATGTATGCACTCTGTGTATGGTATAAGTATACTATGTGTTGAGCAATTAGGAATGTTTGATAATACATACTTTGTTTGATGTCATCCTTGCATTTGATCTTGAATATTAGGTTTGTATAAAGGGATAGATAAAACTTAAAAGCGTAGAAAACTTATTCATTCTAGGAAAAAAAAGATGGAACTAGGATGGAATGAAGAAAACAATCTCTTACCATATATGGTTTTCAATGCAATAGCATTCAAGTTAAAATTAAATGAGTAAGACTTAGTGGAGCATAGGAAATGTAGTGCATGATACAACAATAAATTATAATTACAAGACAAATTAGGGATCAAATTATGTTTTGCATGATTGAAAATGAGATATTTATTGCAAAATGAGGTTGTTATGGAAACAATTAGATATATTTGACTACTGAATGAATGAACCTAGTAGTAGGTGCAATAAGTGAGATTAATTTTGTTTATGGTATAATGTGATATGTATGTGGAATTTAACATGTGTTGTGATGTGAGAATCATAGTAAATGTTGTGATTATAACTCAAAGTATATGATATAGGATATTCAACTTGGGAAGAAGAGTTTAGTGGACAAAATGTATGATCCACTTAAGCATGCCCTTGTGATACATGTATGTGTGTGTAAATAATCATTATGACTTAGCATAGAAATGTTAAAAATAATATGTTGGGAAGTGTTTGTATGGAGATGTGTGGGTCACCCTTCATGTTCTTATATGATGTGATGTCTTAATGTCACCCCTATTTGAGGGCATTCCCACATGGTCACTTAGGAGTATAGTTCCTCTTCTTCCCAATTAAACCACATTGGTTGGTTCGTGTTGTAAACCATTTTCTTTGTATTGTTACATGGGGTTGACAATGGACCTCTAATGTCCCATGAGCTTATACTCAATTCTAGCTATAGACACTTCACAGTTATATTGATATCATCATGGATTTTCTAGTATTTGGGAAGCTACTATCAGTTATGAGGTACTAACGTTACATTGTATATAGATAGTTTTATAGAATTTGATTTGAGATTTGATAATGGTTGCAAATAAAAAGGATTGGTAACTTCGGGCAGTGAGTCATTATGTGCTCTCAAGATGTTTAGAGAGATGAATTAGGATAAGTGGGACATGGTATTTGGGATGACATCTTGAGGAAATGATAGTTGTGTGTGATGACATAATATTGAATGATACCTTGTTACATGGATGATATGACTTTTGATGTGGCCATTAATATAAGTATGAGGTGTATTGTTCTCTACTTGGAATAATTACAGATGACCTTATACTGACATGATATCTCAGACTCATGATACATGATAACCATACAGGCTTGTGGTATTTTCTTGTGAGGTGGATGTCAGATTCTATAGATGAGCCATTGTGACATATGTCAGTGGACCTTGGTATGATGGGAGGTGCCTATTCATGTGGATTCTTCATGCAGATATATGATCAGGCTATTCCTGATTGTGAGGGACACACTTATTATGACATGGTATTTTTTTTTAATTTTCATGTGGTTTGAGAACCACCATATCATTCTGTGGTTTGAGAACCACCATACTATTTTGTGGTTTGAGAACCAGTATATCATTCTATGGTTTGAGAATCACCATATCATTTTGTGGTTTGAGAACTAGCATACTATTATGTGGTTTGAGAACCACCATCTTATTGCATGCGATTATCTTATGTGGTTTGAGACCACTATACGATTCCACTCCTCCCCTTACGTGACCTTGTTGCAAGGTCACATGGTGTTCATAATGTGCAAATTTATAAGAGATTATTGGAATATCTATTTATGTGTCGAATATTGTGCTTGCAAGCTAGTAGTGTTTTTTTACTTTGGGTTAATTGGCCATTTTTATGTTTGAGTTAGTCCTTTTGCATCAAGGACATGTTCTTTGATAAACTTGGGATAATGCCATGATTGTTATTTGATTTCTACTTCTTTTATGATTTATTATATTGGTTTTCTTCTACCTTATTGAGGTTTAATTTATGAGTTTTCTTTACTTCTTTAATTTTCTCATTTGAGGCACTTTAATGTTACAACTGCTGGTATGTGTAGAGTGTTGTGACTATTTTATATTGTCATATCCTAGAGGGATCACTGACATGTTGTATAGGGGAGTAGATGGTCTGGGGAATCTTGTTCATACTGAGTTATGTATGGAGGGCTCCTAGAGAGGACACTGAGACCATCCTTCTTGATCTACTACTTGGCACATTGGTATTCCACAGGGCATGGTTATTTGAATTTGTTATTCGGCACTATAGTATGGATGATTTCAGGTTCCCTTGGAGGTGAGATTTCGTCATGTTACATTGTATTGGATATTGGCACAGTGGTTACTACACAACATGGTTATTCACTCATTGATCATTTAGCTCTATGGCACTAAGCATTGATCATTGGTTTATTAGTGTTGTCCTCCTCATAATACCCCTTTCTTATTGAGCCTTGTGGTGTGAGTCATGTGATGTCTTCATGATGATTATATAGGTTGTTACCTATGAGTATGGTCTTCATCATGTGATTCACCTAGGAGAGGTATGTGATGTGAAGGAGACTCTAAATTCAAATGAAGTACTATATGTCGAATTATGTTTTTATGTTATGTGAGTCATTGAGTGTTGTTGAGAATCACATGTTAAATTTTTTTGACTTGAACAGAATGTGACTTGATTCCATTCCTAGGATATAAATTTATTTATTTATTCATTTTGGTAGTAATGAGTTAAGAACATGCTTAGCTATTCAAATTAAGGTATGTGGTTAATTTGCAAAGATGTAAATTAATTGAATATGGTTTCTTATTTCTATACAATAAGGTAAAATAATTTGCTAATGTTATTGGATAGCCTCTTCTTTTGAGGACTCCCGAGAGGAAGTCCAAGTCTAGGGGGGAGGATGTAGGACCCCTCCTCAATACGGCCATTATGGGAAGAAGAAATTTCATATTTCGGTTAGTATAGTTTTATGATGAGACATTATATGTTGGCACTATTATCATTTCACAATGACTATGGTTATACACATATCCTTATTTGATCCATATGATATCTTCTAAATTATGGGTTGTACCTTAGGATAATGGATCATGTTAAATTTCATTGAGTTATAGGATGGTTTCATTCCTTGAGATATACTGTGGGGATTCATATATATATGGTTCATAAATTATGTCACTCTTTGTTACATGGTATTTCACCTATTAATAGAAAACATGTTGCTTATTATCAATGTTGTATTGATTTTCATTATTCATGTGATAGAGATATTTCAGGTGCTTTGAGATTAACTGGGTTTATCTTGTGCATAAAAGATCCTTATTATGGCATAAACAAATAAGTTATATGAGTATATATGAAGTAAGTAATGGTTATTATATTACTTCTTCAGCTATTGTTATCGTAACTGATAATGTGTAGACGTGTGTGCAGGTATTTGTTAGCCAGTGGAAAATGAGGAAAATATATGGGGGCCATATTATGTGTAACTAGTGAGCTGACCAAGTTCTCAGGATAGACTTGGGTCCCCTGTATTGTGATATGTGTGGACATGTATTGTGGTTGTCCTTATGTCATGATATGTATCTTCACATGCTGTGATTGTTGTTGCATGTTGTTGTCATGTGTTGCGTAATCCAAAATTAAGTTTGTTTTCTTTCATCCTCTTATTAAGGGTGCAAAATAGTTAAGTATGTACCTAATTCATAATATTTAACTTTAAGGACCTAGGTTATGGTCTAGGTACTTTTTGGATGACAAATTTGCAAAAAATAATAAGTTTTAAAAATTCTTATTTTCACCCTAAAGAGAGTGATGGAAATTAAGGGGGTCAATGAGTCATCAATTATGGTGTTGTGTAAGAGAATCAGGAACCTTAAGTAAAAGAGAAGCAAGTGTTTGGAAAAGGGACAAGGGTCTCCCTTAACATGGAAAGAGTTGAAGGTTCTATTAAAAATTTTATTTAAAAGTAAGGAGGGCTATTTTTATTACTTCTTCTACTTCTCTATCTGGATCACCATCTACAGTAACTACTTCATGTCTTGTTGGAGTTCTTCTATGAGCTAGGAAAGGTAAATCTTCTACCTAGACTACTTGGCTGTTGAAAATGAGTAAACTAGAGGAGAATGAGATGCCGGTAGAGTTAAGACATCCCTCTGCAAATTCTTAAAAGTGGACAAGGTAGGCATTAATCCTTGAATTTATTATTGCTGTTGGTTTTCAAATTAAGCTGGGCAATAATTTATTTGTTTTGTGCTAAAGAAATTGTGTGTGATGTGTTGTGTATTCCTATGTGTATGGGAAATGAATATAAATGTAGGGAAATTGTGTCAAGATTGTGTAGTGTGATACTAGGTGAATCCAATTGTGCTTTGTTAAGAATGGAATGACTAAGGAAAAACCAAGAAGAGATGGTTGTGGAAATGTTTTTTGTAAAGTCTATTTGTTGTTGTTGCAAAGTTGTGTTGAGGTGCTGATTATAAATGTTGTGTGAAATTGTGTTGTTACTATTGCAAAACTGAGTGTTACTATCATACTATTTTACCTAGTCCCCATGTATTTTCCCCAAGCTCAGGGGTGGGCAGCTACTACCCTAGGTTGGGAGGCAAGCATCGCATTGGCTGAAGTCTAACTGATGTTTTAGGTTTTAGCAAGCTGCATGAAAAGATGTGAGTGTGACTACCCAGGAGTATATGTTACTAAGGAACAAGAACATATAGGTGAGAGTTAAAAACTCTGCACCATCCCTAGATTAAGGGAGGTCAATGTCCTATGAAGATGATTGTTTAGAGAAGAAATTTAGGGCATATGTAATGTATAATAGAGCATTGATTCTTCTATACAAAATTGTGTTTGAATTAGCCTACCATTGATACTAAAATGATCATTAAATTTAGGAAGTCACCCACTATAGGGAAACTGAATTAGGATATTGTTGCATATACATTTGGAAAAGGAACACTTTTTTTAAATTGTTGGTGATATTCATTAAATGGGTAATTGGACTTCACTTAATAAGAGAAATGTGCTAGTGTAGAAAGAAGTGTAAATATCTCATCTCTCTCTCTCTCTTGTAATTTATAAAAGGAATAAGGAAGAAGTAAATTTATTCCTTGAGGATTAAATGCATGATAACCCTATTATCTTTTAAACTGGGTTTTATTTGTTTTATAGTTGCATTTCCATACATAGGCCCATCTTTCAATTCGTACATGAGTGTTTGTAGAGAAAAAAAAGGATCTGGGAAGGAACTATTAGATGGTTAGAACATGTTCTTTTAGAATTCTTCTATGAATCAGACTATACAACCATACATGTATTCAGATTAGTTGTTAGACCACAAAAATTTATTAGTGAAACAAAGAATAGAAATGTAATACTAGAATACTCCCTAAGTAGTCATATCTTCCATATGGGGTTGGGATCCATTCTCCACTACAAACGAGAGAGATTAGAAAACTCAAAAAAAAAGAAAGAAAATTAACAAATTGTGTTTGCTCAGCATTAGACAAGAGTGGGGACAATGAGAGAATCTAGGTTGTGGGGTACAACTCTGTATAAGAACAACAACTTCTCTACCCATGATGCCATTTTCTTGTGACTTTTCCATCATTTGGACATGCACATAAAAATAAAGACAAAAGAGATAAATAACTAAGCTTCTGCCATTTGGACATCAACAAACATAACCATTAATTCAAGGATCTCTAAAATACAAAATAGAGGACTAAAGGAAATGATGGAAAACAAGGGGACGACCCCCATCTTAGGTGAATATCACTGCATTAATACTGCCCTCTGGCATCTACACCCAATATGCGTTCCTAAAAATATCAAACAGATTTAATCAAAATTATCAGGTAATCTTCAAAAAAAAATTCAAAAGAAAAGGAAAGAGCTTGCACGCCTGACCCTATTGATCTACTTGTATGTCTAGATATTATCATGGTTTCCATTGTATTCACTCTAGCTTCTTCGTACCCATGGAAACCCTGAAGCGGTGGCAGGGAAGATGTGATAGTAGGAAGAAAGGAAATAAGTTATTAGGGCATCTCCTTTTAGGGTTAGGGCTGCCTACAATGTTTTCCTTTTTTTTTCATGAAAAAGTTGGTTTTTATGTATGGCCTTTTGTTTCTTTTAATGATGATATATATATATTGGTTGAGCTATGTTTGTTAAAATGTGTTGGTAGTGGTTAGAATGGGGCAATACATAAGTATGGGCAAATCTTAGATTATTGTAGAATTTTATATTTGGGGTTTGAGCTTTTATCTTTAAGATACATATACATATACTAATTTTAGCCTACAGGCTTGGGTATGTGAGCATGATAGAGCTAAGAATTGACTCTTGCCTTAATTCTAATGCCAATAAATCTCCTTAACTTATCAGTATTATATTGGCATAATTCCTTGAACCTTCATTCAGGTGTAAGAGTTAGTTACATGTATTACTCTAACTAATATTGCTTTATAATTTTAAGATAAGACTCATGGCATTCATGCCAGCCTTTACCTTAGAACAAACTTTAATATGTTAAGGAGCTTCTTTTCTAAAGTTTAATATTATACTAGAGCTTCTTTTATACTGGGCCCACACTTTATTACTTATGGCTCCTTTTGATTTCATTTTTTTTCCATCACTTGTTTGATTTCTCCAAAGAAATTTATTTAGTTTAATATGAACTCATAGAGGAATGCAATCATTTAACAATTGACTAATACTTTAATAAAACATTCTTGAGCTCTAACATGATGCTTGTTTTTAATCCAGATGGTTTAAACACACTTTTTTTTATCAATGGGGATTCATGTTGTTGTATCATATATTATGTATTGGATATTTATTCTTTCACTGCATGCTTCTTTTAAAATCTTGCCTTGCAATTTGGTACTTTAAAGACTTGAGTGTGTATTATGGGTTTGTGATCATTGTTATACATGTGATTATTCTACCTTAATTAAACAAAAATCATAATCTTTTCAGTTTTATTCATAAGCATGTCAATACTATACTCATTTTATTCATTTTTTGTCACATAGAAATCAATATGTTACTGTATTTTTTTTTTTACTATTTGAAAACTACTTAAGTTTTATTGAAATATTGTTATCCATTTTTAGTCACATAAAAATTAATATGTTGTTGTATTTAATTTTTTTACTTTTTGAATACTACTTAAGTTTTATTGAAATATTGTTATCCATTTTAAGTCACATAAAAATCAATATGTTGCTGTATTTTTTATTTAACTTTTTGGAAACTACTTAAGCTTTATTGAAATATTGTTATCCATTTTTAGTCATTTTTAGTCATGTAAAAATCATTATGTTTGTTGTATTTATTTTATTTACTTTTTGGAAACTACTTAAGTTTTTATTGAAATATTGTTATCCATTCTTAGTCATATAAAAATCATTATGTTATTGTATTTATTTTTTTTATTTTTTGGAAGCTACTTAAGTTTTATTGAAATATTGATATGGATTAGTCAAATCTATGACTACTGATCTATAAACCCTATCATGTGTAGTAATTAGATTTTATATCATAGATTGAGTGATACTTCTAGATTTGTGTTTGAACCATTTGTAATGACTGCTAAGTTTATATTTTTTATGCTTAATTGAAATTTGGAAAATATATGTATATTTGTTAGGATGTGTGTGTGTGTGTGTGTGTGTGTGTGTGTGTGTGTGTGTGTGTGTGTGTGTGTGTGTGTGTGTGTGTGTGTGTGTGTGTGTGTGTGTGTGTGTGTGTGTTCGTTCTTGTGGTTTCATATGGCAACATAATTAAGCACCATATGAATTAAATATAGTCATGGGTTATGGAACTTTTTATGTTTACCACACATTAACTATTTTATATCACATCTTTAATTATTAAGATATTTGTGTGTTATATGGGGTGTTGTTACATGTGAATGAAAATCTAATGAAGGTTAATCAAGAAGGTTAGTTTTTCCTTAGTAATGTTATATTCACCAATTCCAAAGGATGAAGATAATTTTTTTTAAAAAACATTAGGATTAAAAAAAAGTTTGTCTTTAGTGTGTGTGTGTGTGTGTGTGTGTGTGTGTGTGTGTGTGTGTGTGTGTGTGTGTGTGTGTGTGTGTGTGTGTGTGTGTGTGTGTGTGTGTGTGTGTGTGTGTGTGTGTGTGTGTGTGTGTGTGTGTGTGTGTGTGTGTGTGTGTGTGTGTGTGTGTGTGTTGTAGTGAGTTCATGACACAGGCTTCACAACTTTAATTGGAAGCTCCCAACTAGCTAGAATAGCAAACAGGCACAAGAATAGTAAGACAACGTGCCTCAAAAACATATTATTATTTCAAAGACAGTATGTTGGTTTGGTAAACATAACAAGGCACACAAATAATTGACAAAATGCTCCCAATATGATGGTCTTTCACAACATAAATTGATTGCAGATATAAAAAGGTATATTTGTTTTCAACATCATACAACTGTCAAGCAAAATGCAAATGGATGATGTAAAGCCTGAAATATCAACAAAAGGGTCATAACATAGTGCCCAAGACTGTCATTAAAAGCCTCAAAAACTGTGGTCTGAAGGGGACAAGGAATGCAGGAAGCAAAACCCAGGCACGTGATCTATTTTACAAAATACCTCAAGAGATGAGGTCCCATGGATTGCAATGATTGCAAGTTATACACTAAATGGGTCTGTTAAAAAGGCTTTAGAAAACTTCTAAGAAAAATAAATTTGATTGTTAGATGGCTTCCAATCGAATGAGCCATGAGAGATAATCAGACTCCAATATAACAACATGTCACCCCCTATGCTCATCTTTAAAAAAAAATTATATCATAGGATTGGATTTATGCATTGGCTCCTCTACATATCTTCAAGTATTGCAGACTTGAAATTTTAGGTTTGCCAAAATGGGAGCTTGGTAATAGGGTTCAAACATCCATCAAAACATAGAAATGCCACTCAAATTGTTTCACAGAATGCCTCAAAGATTTGTCATCTCAAGGAATGCAATGTCTGTAGGATATGCACATAATGGACTGATTAAAAAGGCTTAAGAAACTTTTAATCAAATGTGGTTAGCAAATGTAAATCCAATTTCTGCCATTGCCGCCAGTATATACCCTACCCATGCCAAAATGGAGCTTTGAAATAGGATACAGATATCCATCTATGCATAATGGGAGGAAAAAAATTGTCAAATGTCATAGTAGTAAGTGCACTAGTAGACAAGTATGCTAAATGTATAAACGTAGACAAGGTAAGTTAGCTATTTGACCGAATGCCTCAGACCAATGCCCTCTCATGGGATGCACTGATTGCAAGATATGCACAAAATGGATTTGTTAAAAAGGCTTTAGAAACTTTTAAGCAAATGCCACTGCCTAGCGTAAAGTCAATTTCCTAACCCTTTCCTAGTATCCTCGCTACTTGTGCCAAAATGGTGACTTAGAATTATATCCAAGGGACAACAACATGCAGATTAAACAAAGAAGAGTTTAGTGTTTGTGTTCTAACATTCATGGAATTTTTTTTTTCAGACTCCCAAAATGGAGGGTATACAACAAAGTATGGACAACCATTAATCATGATACAGAGAAGAACACATGAAGACATAGAATCAAATGCAAACTACCTTGGACACCATGGATTGGCAGAGAGGATACCAAACATACCTAGAAAGTGCAAAGATTGCAGAGAGTAGAGTATGTCTAGCTACTTTCTCCTCTCATGTCCCTGAAACCCTAGCTTCTTCCTTATTTTCCCTTATTTTTAGCACAAGCACCCATGTGTGCATAATGAGTGGTGAAAAGGAAGTATATCCCTTTTTACTTTATTTTCTTTCTAACTTAATATTTTATTTCTACCCTTGAGGTCAATGAGGAATGATATGAATATAACTCAGAAATATAGTTTAGAGACCAATTATTATAATACCAAAATTGACCCCTCAACAGAGATCATGTGGAATACAACACTATGACCATAATAAATAATAATTTAAATCACCAATATGACACACCAAAATAAACCACATAATAAATTAATGAAAAACAATAATAAAATATTGATAACCCATAATGGAATACCTCAACAACTAATACTAGAAGCTACATAAGACTAGAAGGGCAATCAAAATGTTACTACAAGCTAACTGGAAGGTAAACACATATCACAGAATCATTGTACTAACTGAGCGCAGTGGGCTAGGCTAGGGAATGTTTATCCTGTGACTATCTCCAGTAACCACCATTGGGGAATAAGAGTACACTCAGGGCTGTGAATCTAGACAGAGTCGATATGTAGTACCTACATCACTTCGATCACATGTCAAAGCACATGTGCATATATCATATAATAGCTGAAGCATCAATGAACATCAGGAAGAGGGTCATGACATCATAAGCCTCCATAATCATACAAAAGCAATGATATCATTATATAAACATGTAAGCATGTAATCCATAATGATAACTAATCATGTCAACACCATAATAGTATTGGAATCCATCAAGGAAAAAAAACCAAAAAAATATGAACATAGGGGTTGTTACACATTTTGTGAACATGCCTACCTACATGAGACATCTGAACAATTTCCATTCTATGATGAAAAACAAGCACCCATGCTAGTTATCATCATTGAAAAATCAACAAGAATAAATTAAGACTTAAGATACTATCAACACTAGAATAAGTTGTTCAACTTATTAAAACACTAAACTAGGTAGATCAGATGTCAAGTAGATCGACATGATCTTGATACTAATTTATAAAAGATGGAAAATCAAGTAGTACCAAATCAAAGATGATAAAAAATAGTTCATAGAGGATTGAAATTCAAATGGGTCACCATAATTTTCAATACTAAGTAAAGGAGATAAAAAATTGATGATGATCAAATCTCAAATAGATCAATATGACCTCAACATCAAATCCATAAAGATCATCATAAAATTTCACCATCAATCATAAATAGTTATGAAGATTACAACACCAGTCTTCAGGATTGGACATCAAGAAAGGAAATCAAAATTAAGTTGGAAAAGTTTATCAATATGGAAAATAGTCCAACTTCATAAAAAAAGATTTTATCAAAACTAAAACTAAATTTTGATTTCAACGTTAAATCATGAACATTCAATAAAAGATTAGTTGATCACCAAAGATTATCAAGTTTTATCACAAAACCAAATAAGAATAGATCATTAAGCAAGGTTTGTCAAAGGAGTTCATCAATATCAAAGAATAGATCATAATAACATAGGGAGATCATCATGGTCTTGAAAGATCAACAAGGCGAAGTATATCATCTTGATTACCTCACTAAATCACAGATAAATTAAATCATCACTCTATAAATTGAAAAGTAATTTAAATTATCAATAAAGTCTTTTCGAATCTTCTTAAATTTTTCATAAAATCATACTGCATAGCATTAAATTCTTATTACACTTCAAATAATATCTCAATAGGAACAGTAGTCAATCAAATGTTTTTTAAAATTCTAACTAGAAAATTTCCACTCATATCTATCTTGTGAATGTTCATCATTCCTAATGTGTCACTAGATTACTCATTTCATGTTATAACAAGTATAATGCAATCATTACACTCTCAATACAATACTCACACAAGGTGTAAATACATTTTTTTCATAATTCTACAGACAAAGTTCATTACCAAAGAGCATGAATACTCATTCACATAGTGCACAAGCATGAATAATTAATAGTCATGAATATGTGAACCCTAAGTGCATAACTCTCATAGGGTAGGAATACTAAAATTACTAAGTGTATCACTCACACTGAAATTCATTACTTATAGTGCATCACTTGCACAAAATATGAAATATGATCATCACTCGATTAAGTATAAATACAATAAGTGCATCTTACGTACAAAGTATGAATCCAATCATTAAACAAGTGTATCACTTGCACAAAACATGAAAAGTACATCTCTCTCACTAAGGCAACAATTTGTTAAAAATGTGAATACAATCACTTACACAAGTGCATCATCTGCACAAAACATGAAAACCACATCATTATCATGAAGTATGAAAACAACATCACACACGTGCATTGCTTGTACCAGATAAGAAAATGTATCATTCACATATAGTACCTATTTATGAGTACTAGGAATCAAACATATAGGATTCTTAAGGTCCTTTTATACATAGCATCAATATTTCCTACCTGTCTATAAGATAGATCAAGATGACTTAACTAATCAACTCCTAATCCTAGGTCATCAATGAAGACCCTTAAGGCATCTTAACTTTTCAGTCTCCAAAGATCTCATGTATTCTACTAAATCTATGCTCACATCTTGAAAAGAATAAGGTGTTTCTCAAAAATCAGCTTGCCCTTAGCCTAGTACAATAATCATCATGGACATCCTTTCCCTCAAAACATCCATCATTAATAGCTTTATTTATAGGTGATTGTATTTTTTCCTCTTGTCAAATTTTTTATCTTTTTACCTCTTACAAATCTTCTTTCCTTGTAACTTATCCCTTTTGTAATAAACTTTTTCATCCTTTACGTCATCAGAGAGATCTCTCTTATTAGTTCATTTACATCATCACTTATGGGTTGTCACCATATCTTAGCCATCTAGAATCAAGTATATTTGTCTAATCTATCTTTTCATTCACCTCTTAATCCAAAATGGTCATCAATCCTTGTTTTAACTAGGACATCATTCTCACTAGAGTCTTAGGAAAATGCAAGTAAAGTGATGAGGACTCACGACTAAACCAATCAATCAACATTCATTCTTCTTCTTGGTTCTAAATGAAGCATCTAAGAATCAACATGATTCCAACTCATCTAAAGAATCTTTGACCCAAAACTGGGTCCTCAAAACACTTGCTATACCATCAAACAGGTTCACATTACTACAATGCAACCTAAAGCATAGAATACTTGAGGCCTGAGTGTTGAACCCAGAATGCTCTGATACCACATGTGAAATACCACTCTAATAAATTAATATTATTCTAATAAAATAGTATGAAAAAAGGGAAGAATTAAAATTTTCCCATAAATAATTCAACGCATGTAAAATACTTGCATCAATATAATCAAATATGATTTCTTTACATCAGCTAATCAAATAGCTTAATTTAAAGGAGTATACCTTTACAATATCTATCCATGTAGTCTCATACAAAAGAACATCACATTAAACAAATTCTCTTACACCATACCATAACTTCAACATTGAATCTGGGGAAGAGAGAGCATCATCAAGGTGATTTACTACCTAGCCACGAGGCTTACGCCTCCCCGGTCTTCTTCCTGAATGGAGAAGCTTGAAACATCATGAGGGGTCTAGCAAAGTGAAGCTGGCATGCATGAAGGTATCTGGTGCAACATTATATATCCATCATCTCTATAATATGTGTCAAATGCATATACTAATCTAATATCATGATATGGCAGAGAGTGAAACAAAACATCAAATAGTAACTATTACTAATTTCATTGACAATCTTTGGACAAAGCATCTTTTGAGATGATGATGGGTAGGAAGGTTATTAAGAAAACCTATCCTTCTCTATTGTTCCATATTTGGCACCCATCCATGCTCTTTCTCAATCTCAACAAATAAAAATATAGGACTATATTCACAACATATAACATCAACTTTGTATACAAGGCCACATGAAAGGTCACCTACTGTACATAATAAATCATGCATCTTCACAAGGAAACATTCAAACATTTGAAGGAAAAACAACATGCAGTTGAAAGCATAACCATACAAATGTATCAACATCTAAAATTTTTTCATGAAAATATGATATTCTATAGGTCAAGTCCTAGCTTGATAATTTCACAAAAAGTTCAAGTGGTTATGCAACCCTTTCTAGGGTCTAGTTGGACCTAGACAATTTCTCATTGGCTACCACCCACTCAAATGAAGCAGGGACAATTTTCTAAAAGAGTTAAAAATAATCAATCAATATATTAGACTTATATTTAAAAAGGAAAAAAATTGATTTGAAGTGTCTAATATGATTTTCAGTATTCCATAACTTGATCAAGAGAAACTACCTCCTATCGTTACATATAGTCTCAGAAAGATCCTACTTCAATGAATCTAACACATTCAATGACTACTACAAGTTAATTTCCTAAGAGCCAAAGAATCTAACACTTTCAACTTGGAACCCTTGTCATTTATGCTAGGGTAATAACTCACTACCAACAACATTTAATAAGAAAACCTCTCACTCTTATGTCATTAATTAATATATCTTGCCGAGGTAGTACATGTTTAAAAAGGACAGTATGAAATTACCTTGATCCTATTAGAAATATAAAATCTCAAGCCTAATCAATAAGGATTAATAATGGTATAAACATCAACTAAAAATCATTAGATTAACAATTGAAATTCACCATCAAAATTATTATTATGAGATCAATTTAATATAATGCATTATTAGCCCAACCGTACCATTAATGATTTAACTAGGTATATAATTTCAAAAAAATGGTACTTGCTAATGTGTTGATACTCTGAACTTCCTACCATTGGATGTAAAATCACATTTGCATGCTAGTATGATTTTTAGAACTAATCTCCTTAAAGGAAAATAACACAAGTTATTCCATAACAATATTCAATATTTTAATTATTCTTATATAGGTCAAGAAGTATCCATAACTAATAATAGTAACACAAGCCTATTTCTCCTTTTTGCAATGAAGTTACAAGAAATATATAAATTCAAAATGTCATCTATGATATTTCTTAAGATGGTTTTGTAATCTTAAATTTTGAGATCTAGAATGTAATTATATGCAATACAAGATCAAGTGTTGACTAAGTAAATTTGTCTAATTAGCCTAGTGATTTTATGTCTAAATAATAAACTATTCCTAGCTTAGCTGCCAAAAAGAATCTTAACCAAAACTAAATTAAAACCAAAGAAAAAGAATATTGTATTCCATGAAGAGGTTAGAAGAGTTTTCAACTTACTATCAGCATCTTGTGGCATGATAAAATTATCAAAATAATTTAATATTTGGAAATGATAATGAAACATTAGTAGCCTGAATAACTGAACTAAAATTTTGAAATACAAAAATGAAAATCTGTAAATACAAAACAAGATGCAAAAATCAAGAATAGTGCATGTTTAAAGGTATACAATCTTATTTTATTTCTTGATTTCTTAGTTCACAATAATAAATAATAAAAGCGATACCTTATTCTATAGGATTCCCTCAAAGACAATACTAATGAAAAGATCCTAGAAGACATAACCGTTCTATAGAATACCATAGAGGGATGTCAACATATATGATGCTTTAAGTTCAGACTATGCATGGATCATCAAGGAGGCTTAAAAATCATTCAAACAAATGCTAATTGGTAGGACTGAAGTCAAATTCCATGACCTTAGTAGCCAAAGTGCTCAGATAAAATACATAAACTATTTGAAAGAGTCATGCAATGATTGTAGGATGAGCACAAAATGGATACGAAAAGAAGACTTTTTAAAACATATAAGAAAAACTACTGGTAGAAGACCTATCATTCTACTATGCATACTAAATCAAGACCAAAGGCTTTAGTAAAAAGATTAATTATTTTGAGTTGGATTATGTTAGGTTCACTGTGAACCATCCTCTCACAATCCAGAATCGTAAAAATTCATAGTATCAGGGCATTAAAAAAAGTAATTGGTTATGGTTCAGGGAAATTTTAGAAACTTCTAAGAATATGCAAAAGAAACAACATTAAATTTGGTTCCAAAATATAATGAAGACACATCTATTAAGGCGTAGTGGAAAGGGCTATGCTTTTGCATAAGAGGAGGTCGCAAGCACCCATATGCAAGTAAAATATGGAAGCATGTACTAAGCACATGAATAGTTTGACAAAATATGTCAAAGAGGTGTCATCGCCAATAAATGATTGAAAGTTATTCATACTAGAAAAATAGAAAACCATATCACAGATTGCTCTACCTACTAATCTTAGCACTATCCAAAAGTGGAAGGATAAGTAAAGCGTACGAGCTGCTTGATGGCATGCCTCAAAGAGATGTCATCTTATGGAATGTAGCGGTCGCGGGATGCAAAAATTACTACACATGATTACTAGGAAGAGCTTAAATTTAAGAAAAATTTCTCTTTCTCACATTCTAAGAAAAAAGTAATTCCTACTTGAGTTCTAGTGCAACCAAAATGCATAAAACCATCTACTTGTCACTCAAACAACATGCAACAAAATTATTCCATCACAGTCGTTAATCTTATATTGTTAGAGTGCATAATTTATCAATTCACTTTAGCTAAAGTGTACTTAGGTTGATGAGGTTAGATAACATATTGCCTAATTGAATGTGTAACCTTTTAGACCTTTAGAGGTTTCCTAGTTGTTTGGTAAACCTCATGTGCATACCTTTTGAGGTTGGAAGAATTTCCATCTTACCTCAAAAGGCACTTTTGTAGTCACCCAACACTTATAACCTAGGTTGATGACTTGGTCAAAAGGTTGTTGGTTTGCATATTCCAAGTGTTCCAAAGGTTCACACCTATAGGACACTTGTCTACATACATGTGTCACATCATGGGGCACTTGTCAATCCACATGAAAGGTGGATTGTCTCATCCATGACTATATAATAAGGTATTTCTATGTAATTTACTAAGTGAGGTTAATATATGTTTATGCTCCACATTCATATGTGTATTGATAGTTATTGGCTTTATTATTTTACTCATTCATTTGTGGAGGTGTTATTTGATGATGCATTCATACTGTTTCTCCAACATGGTATCAGAGCAAGGAATTGCAAGTCCCTTCTTGCTTTTCTAGTGAATCAAGCACTCATCCCTATCACTAGAGCATCATGGAGAGAAATATACCTCATCATTGACTCTAGAAGGCTCAAGAAATGAAAAATAACCTTTCATTTGATGAAATTTGATAACTTCAACTTTTGCAAGTTTTTTGGCCCATGTACTTGAATAATACAACATGTACCATACTGGTACATAAATTTTTGTAAGAAAAGGACTTTCTTTTTGTAAAGGGAAAAATTTCCCCCTAGAAATTGGTTTTTTTGGGTTGAAATTTTCTTTTGTGTAGGTCTTCATTGATTTTGTGGGTGAAATTTTGCACGAATTGGGTGAATTTGTGATCGATTTAGGGCAAAATTTGTTGTTTTTTAATTATTTCAAAAGTTATATTTTCAACTGTTACTTATGGTTTTGAATAGTCCCTAAGCCAACCATTCCACAAACAACTTTTATCCGATCTAGTTCTTGTAGGGATGTCATTTGTTTTGCAATTGGAGCAACATCAGCCTACTTGGGACCATTCTAGGGTTTGCAATCTTTTTCAAGCAACCGATCTCTATTCAGAACTTGGCCCTCAGCCTACTTCGCTACCCTCAGCCCCTCTGTCCTATTCCTTGGCACCACACACCTCTTTACTTTGTAGACCAACACGCAAAACCTCCATAGTGGGTGGGTCAAAGTAGCCACAATGGTGGTATTTTTTTAATTTTTAATTGTATATTTTGAAACCCTATTATGGGCCATAAAAGATTTTGTAGGTTCATGCCACTCAAGCTCCAGTTTCACCATATAAATAGTTTCTTTCTTTCCTTGTTAAATGTAACAAATTTACCATGTATTCCTTAAAACTAGCTTTTCCCTAGTTCTAACCCATGGTGTATGTGATTTTTTTTAGTCACTTACCAATTTATTTATAGTTTATGCTATCTATAAGGGGATGTGGCTAGGTGTCTTTTAAAATCACTACTTTTTTAACTCCACTTATTTTTGTTTATGTTCCATTTAACAGTTCTTTAGGGGGAGTCAAATGTATGTGACTAAATCACTACACATTATTTTAAATTACTTTATTATTGATTTTTTTATTTATATTATCTGTGGTGGGAAATAAACTAAAAGATAATCCTTTGTAATTTGTTAACTTGTTCCCAAATTTTTAATGCAAAAGTGTTTCTTGAAAGACAACTACCAAAGTTACATTTTTTTCTAGGGTTACCAAGGTTTGTCTAGTGCTTTACAAGGGGGAGTATCTTGATTTTGAAATATCTTGCAAACCAAGAGGCTATTTTTTCAAATTTATTGTCTACATAAAGGTATTTCCATCAAATTCACTATGGCAGAGATAATTTTTCTAAATTCTGATGTTTAAAATTGTTTTGTAAGCCTCAAAGTTCAAATTATTTCATAAATTTGGACAGTACATATCTTTTTCCCCGTTTATCAAAATTTTGCACAATTGTTTTTTGAACTGTATCAGAAAAAGACAAGGATCGTGATTATTAGTGTATTTTTCAATTTAAGATAGCCATTTTTTTCCAAATTGTAAAAATCATTGTGTATTATAAATAGTTGATTTTGGCTTTTTTACTTGCTCAATTATAATCAAAATTTGTCATATTTTTCTGGGGGGCTTTTCTTACAAAATTAATAAAATTTGGTGGGATTGTGAGGCACAGTTTAAGTGCCTACTTATGTTGTCTTCAACAATGGATTCTAAAATTAACTTGTTAACTCCACACCACTACCACACTTGGAAAGTCAAATTAAGCAACTTCTTTGATCTAAAGGCTTATTGAAAATGTTAAGTAGTTAAATGCTTGAACTTACAAGGGAATTTGAGTGTTTTGTATATGCAAACAAATTAGATGAAGCCATGGGCATAATTGGTTTACTTGTATCAGATAATCTTAAATTTCATTTCACAAATTGTCTAACTCCTAAGGAAATGTGGGATATGTTATTTGATTTATTTGGTTTCATCAATGAGTTTAATAGTTTATAACTTGATGCTAAATTAATAGCTTTGTCTCTTGATGCATTTCTCTCAATTGAGGACTTTCTTGTAAAATTCAATTCTATACTTTGTCTTGTTGATGGTTGTGGTAAACCTAAAATAGAAAAGAGAAGTGTCTTTTTGATATTGTCAAAGTTGAAAAGACCATATCATGTCTTCTCTTCTACCTTATACTCTACTATGGATGCACTTGGCACAGATTTTAAGATGCCCACTCTTACATAGTTTTGTGATAGACTCACAAGAGAACAATCTAAGTTACTCTCCATGGATGCAATCACCTCTTAAAGTCAGGCACTTGTGGCTCAATCATGTAATGGTAAAGGCAAGAAATTCAAAAAATCTAAGACACATTCCAGTTCAACAAGTGAGCATACCTCCACACAGAAAAAAGAAGTCTAATAAGCAAGCCACTACATCTTCTAAGTCAAGTGAGAATCCCTCTAAGACAAATAAGAAGAAAATTAAAAGGCCATGTTCTTATTGTGGAAAACCAAGTCATGATATGATTCATTGCTTTCAAAGGATGGAAGCCTTAGAAGAGACAATGATGAAGCACACTTTTCTTTACCCAAACATGGCTAACATGCCGTTATAGATAGAGGTTTGGTTACATCCAACGACAGTCTAATACTTGAATCAGAAGCCTCTCATCACATGACCAAGTCACATGATCTTATTGATCATATTTATGATAGTTAAACATCTCAGATTACATTGGGTAACTCTACACAGATTCTAGTTTTGAGGTCAGGATCTATTCAACTAATAGATAGTTGTATTGAGGATCTACTCTATGTTCCTGATATTTCTGCCAACCTTCTCTCCATCTACTAGATTTTCCATACTAGGAAGGGAAGACAGTGGAGTTCTCTGCACATGATACAATTATTCAAGAACTATGGCATCTTGAGAATATTATTGCTTTAGGAAAAGTTGATCATTGGTCTAGATTGTATAGGTTTCATTTTTTTGAGTCATCTTGTGGATCATCACACATTGCCCATGTAGATACTTTGATTCAACTTTGGCATGAGAGATTTGAACACATCAATTATAGATATCTTTAGTAGTTGAGTACAAATGATATGGTACTTGGTCTTCCAAAGGTTTCATGCACGGATGGAGTATGTTGAGGTTGTATCCTTGGAAAGCATCTTCAGGATCCCTTTCCTAAGTGAAAGGCATATCATGCATCTACCTTGCTTGAGTTGGTTCATAGTGACTTCATGTCATTTCCAACTCCATATTTCTCTGGGGCCAAGTATGTACTCACATTCACTAATGATTTCTCTTGTCAAACATGGGTGCACTTTCTTATTTACAAAAGTAATGTCTTCACTACTTTTAGGAGCTTTAGGGTGTTCATGGAGAAGTAATCAGGTTCTTCTATTCAACATCTTTGTATAAATAATGGGGAGAGTATGTGAACCAATTTTTTAAAGATTATTGCACTAAGCATGGTATACTTCATTAGTATTAAGTTCCCTACACTCCTTAACAAAATGATGTTGAAAGAAAGAAAGAATAGATCTCTCAAGGAGATGGAAAGTTATATGCTTTAGTCTCGATCTATGGACACTTCATTTTGGGCTATAGCTATCAATTATGCTAATTATATTTAGAACCACACACCTCACAAAGAAGATCATAATATCACTCTAGAGGAGGATTGGTCTAGCATTAAGCCCAATGTTTCCTTCTTCAAGGTATTTGGTAGTGAGGCTTGGGCATTCATACCAGATGGTCGGCGTAAAACAATGGAGAGGAAAAGTAAACAATTCATGTTTTTTGGCTACTATGAAGACATGAAGGCTTATCATTTGTTTGATCCATTAACCACTCAGGATGTCTACTTCAGATAAGATGTCCAATTTTATGAGTCCTTCCATACTGATCCTACAACTACTTCTTCATCACTACCTACTCCAACCCTTCATCACGTGATGATACCTAAGCACTTGACGATACTTTAGATGATGGTCTTGATATTCCACCACCACCACCTCCTCCTCCTCCTCCTCCTACTCATAGTTTGCCTATATGTGCCCCCAATACTATTTAGGAGGTTGGATCTTTAGTTGGTGATCCTATGTGTTCTCACTGCACTCACTCATAGACTTCTAGCACTAGTCTTTTGGGTCATGCTATATACACTGATCCACAAAACCTTTTAGAGGCTTTAGGCATTCCAAAGTGGGATAATGATATGATGGATGAGTATTCTTCTTTGATGAAGAATAATACTTGGGAGTTGGTTTATCTTCCTAAGGTAAGAAAATTGGTTCGGTGCAAGTGGGTGTATCACACCAAGATGCAATAGATGGTTCTATTTAAAGATACAAGGCATGTTTGATTGCTAAGGGTTCTTCACAGGTTGAGGGTATTGATTACTCTAAAAGCTTTGCTCCTGTAGCCAAGATGGATTCTATTCACATTGTTATTTCTATTGCTACATCCCAGAGATGGCAGGTATTTTAGATAGATGTGAAGAGTGCTTTCTTGCATAGTTATCTTCGTAAGGATTTCTACATGGAGTAGCCTCTAGGATTTGTGCAGGACTCTTCACTTGTATGCAAGCTTTGACATTCTTTATATGGTCTCAAAAAAGTCCCTCAGGCTTCGTATGAGAAGATTGATGTCTTCTTGCTTTCATTTAGTTTCACTCATTGCCACTTAGATCACACTATTTATATTCAACATCATGGAGATGATCTTTTGATACTAGTCTTGTATGCTGATGATTTGTTCATCACTAGTAGTTCATCATCCATGATTCATGATATTTAGTATTCTTTGATGGAGCACTTTGACATGATAGATCTTGGGCTTCGACATTACTTTCTTGGTCTTCAAGTTCTTCAATCTACTAAGGGGATCTCCATTTATCAACAAAAGTATGCCATTGACTTGCTTCATCATTTTTGCATGGCTGATTGTAAGCCTACACCTACACCATTTTAGTCTAGTGTAACTTTGACTGCCACTTGCACTTCACCTTGTGTTGATCCTACTTTGTACATACAATCAGTTAGCATTCTTTTGTACTTGACACACACTCATCTCGATATCACCTTTGATGTTGGGCTTGTCTCCTAGTTTTTACATGACCCTCATGAGAGTAATTGGCAGGCAGAAAAGCATATTTTGAGGTATATTCAGGGCACTACATATTTTGCCATTCAGTAGATACCAGGTGCTTCACACATAGTAGGCTTCAGTGACTCAGATTAGGCTAGTGATGTTGAATCATGGAAGTCCACTTCTAAGTTTGTTTTCTACCCTGGTTTAGGTCTCACTGCATGGTCTTGCAAGAAGCAAACTACTTTTTCATTAACATCCACTGAGGCTAAGTATTGAGGTGTAGTACTTGCTAGCCAAGATGTTGTATGGCTTTGATGGCTTATGATAGAGTTTGGTCTACCACCTGCTCATCCTACTATTCTTTGGTGTGATAACCAAAGTGCCATTCATATTTCTCACAATCTAGTTGAGCATCAATGGATGAAGCACATTGAGATACACGTGCATTTCATTAGATAGCTTATCCATCATGGTGTTCTCTCCTTAGAGTATTTTTCTACTTAGGAACAGACTGCAAACATATTCACTAAAGCTTTGGCATTGTCTCACTATATTAAATTGTGATATATGCTTGGGGTGAAGGAAGATGTCCTTGGAGGGTCATCTTGAGTACTCCTACCTTTGTCTCTTTTTTGGAGAGGAGTTTTTTCCCACTAGGTTTCCTCCTTTTCTCCGTTTGTGAGAGACTTTATTATACATCAGTACCTAACATGGCCTAGTAGCTGGGACCCATATTTTTGTATCTCTTACACTTTTATGATCTCCCCAAGTATCACTTAAGGTGGGGTGTTAGATTGAATAACTTATCAATTCACTTTACCTTAAGTGTACTTTAAAGGTTAATGAGGTTAGATAACATCTTATCTAACTGAATGTGCAACCTTTTAGACCTTTATAGGTTGCCTAGTTGTTTGTTAAACATTATGTACATAAATTTTGATGTTGGAAGACTTTCCATCTCACCTCAAAAGGCACTTTTTTAGTCACCCAACAACTATCACCAAGGTTGACAACCTAGTCAAAAGGTTGTTGGTTTGCACATTCCAAGTGTTCCAAAGGTTGACACCTATAGGACACTTGTCTACATACATGTGCCACATCATGGGGCACTTGTCAATTGACATGAAAGGTAGATTGTCTCATCCATGCCTATATAATAAGGAATTTCTATGTAATTTACTAAGTGAGGTTAATATATGTTTATGATCAATATTCATATGCTTATTGATAGCTATTGGCTTTGTTATTTTGTTCATATTCATTTGTGGAAGTGTTATTTGATGTTGCATTCATATTTCTACTCGAATATATATATTATCCACCATTTTAGAAGACTAATTGCATTCAAAGACATAATAAATCCATGCATTATTGGAGGAATTGGCTTGAAGCACGTAGGCAGTAGATAAATTACAGATCAGAAACACATACTTAATGTCATGGAGGAGGAAAAAGAGTTATTTCTCTATTTTCATAGTGTAAATTAGCTATACATTTTGTTAGATAAACACGCCACTAGAAAGTAACTATCAAGGTTATAAGAAAATCCTTCATCCAAGCAATAGTCGATGTAAATTTTAGGATAAAGTCACCATACTTGCAAGAAATGGAAAACTTTTTTATGCTAGACCATCAATGAGTCCTTTCAAGGGGCGATATCACCAAGATCATGCTTAGTATGAGCTAATGCAAGCTTGCAATGAGGTCCAAGGCTAAACCATCAATGGTAGGACAAAATAGAATATGACATTTGAATAAAAAACCAACAATATACATGTGGCAGATCCAACATCCAAAATCTTTGTGCACTCTAAGGGAATGTAAAATTGCCAAGATGAGGGTTTTAGAAAACCATCATGATGCCACCTTCCCCCTATCATCTTCACTAGATTTTTCTTAAATGTCCATTAGAATAGCCTAGGACATCCTCACATCTCTTCATTTTAAAAAATAAATATAAAAACACAATTAATGTTCCAGGAGTAAAAATAGGAAAAGAAATGTAATTTTGAACTTCTTCCCCACTCTCTTCCATTTTCTAAAAATTAGTCCTCCTAAACTTAGAAACTAAAAAGAAATAAAGACTTCCAAGATTCCTTCTGCCACTTCTCTCATGTAGCCTAAAATAGAAACCATTTACTAAAATAATTTATGGCAGAGCATAAAATAATATTTCTAAGACATATACATTCAATTAATATTTATTGCAAATAATTATATATAATAAAATAAATTAAACAATTATTTTTCATACATGTACGTATTAATCCAAATTAAAAAAATGCAATGAAATTTGACTAAGTGGTCTGTGTGCAGGTCTCTTCAACACAAGTCACCATCATTCAGCTAACTCCCTTTGCATCAATGATGCTCTCTCTATTGGGGGGAGAGAGAGAGAGAGAGAGAGAGAGAGAGAGAGATTGTTCTTGTCACGCACACACACACGAGTCAAAATTAGTTGATAGTTATTTAAATAATAATATTTAAATTCATATTTAATTACTAAAAATAAAAGTTGTGACAAATGCCATGAGAGTGCATGTACACTAAGGGTTTGAGGACCCTAGAATAGGGTCAAGGACTCCTTGGATGTGTTAGTTTCTTGTTTATCTCTTAGATGGTTCAGTATGATAACTAAGAAGGGAAAGGGGATGGTTGACTAACAGTTAATGAGATTAGAACTATTAAGTAGACCGCATAAGTCAATCTAGGTTTTACCTTAGGGTCTTACATTGTTGATCTAGAACCAAAAGTTGTTACCTTTTGATGTCCTCAAGGAAGGGAAAAATCCTTGTCTTATATGATAGAGTAACTTGAGAACACATTACTTGTGATTATCATTGTCTGATAATGTACTGGAGCATTGCATACATTTAGTGATTGATGCATTGCAGGTGATGATCTGCTTATGAGTTGATATGGTTAAGAAATTGTTAAGAATCACACCTTTAAAAAAAAATCTTGAGAAAGATTATGGGTAATGTCACTTGTATGATGAGTACAATTTTAATGTCTTCGATATTGATAAGACTTATATAAAATATTGCATGATGATATTATTTGTTGAAAGAAACATTTGATGTTAGAATCATAAATCATACTCCATAATAATAAGTGAATAGTGATCTCTAAACAAGAAATGAGTAGAATAAACTCCAGGAAGAAAATTATTATGAATATAAATATAGATTCAGAATGTTATTATATACATGATGACAACTAAGGTTAGCAATGTTTGGATATTAACTTGAGATGGAGTAAACCTATTTATTAGAATGTATCTACCATGCTCAAAATTGTGACTTCATAAATGAATAATGCATGGTTGAGATTATGTTTTCTCTAAATGATGACATAGCCAAGAGACTTGAAGAAATATCGTTGTGCTAAATATAAGTAAGAAAATGATGCTTTTCTATAACATTTTAAATATTACTTTCTAGTGATGACTACTAGTAGTATGGGGTGCTTGTATGTCATCAGAGATGGTAGTGATCGAGGGAGAAACATGGTCTAGATACGAACAATAATTTTCATGAAAATGTTCGAATGTGTCTAGTATCACACACACAAGTAGTGTGTATGATAAAGATGGGCATAAATGTCTAGTATCACACATACATAAGTAGTGTATATGATAGAGATGGACATAAATTGTCTAGTATCATGGACACAAGTAGTGTGTATGATACAAATTGACACATATATCTAGTGTCACACACACGATGAGTGTCTATGATAGAGATGGACATATTTGCAGCCCTTTTAGATGGATTTGGTGAGTTTTCCTAGATGGAAACATGTATCCATGATAAATATATTTAAGTGCCACATGCATAGAGCATGATTGACAAAATGAACAAAAATTTTGTTTCCGTACATTCATTGTTCATATATGTTCAGGTGTTACATACAGGTAGGTATGTATCATGAGATGAACATATTCATTGTTTGTAAATATTTAGGTGTTGCATATGGGTACGTGTATGTAACATAAGATGAACATATTTATACTTTCCTTATGTGTTTTGTGACTTCTTGACATAAGCACTTAGTGATGAATGTTAGATGTCATATGCGAGTAGGCAAGAATGAAAAAACAAACTTATGGGTTATTATTCTTTTGTGTGTGCCAATGTGTGAAGTTGTGCATAAACCTTAATGAGAGTTGTCTCTCACTTGGTGGAAGGTGAAAACTTTAACTCTAAACAAATAAAAATTGTGGGACACTTAAATTGATTGTTTACTAATGAGCTAATACTAGTTTAAGCTTTGATGGATGACTAGACCTAAGGACCATACTAGGTATATTTTGGAGATTACCAGAACCATGGTTAGGTATAAAAACTAAAAATGTAAGGGAAGCATAGGTATGGCTAAGTCATAAAAATTGCTAATTTTGCATTGGCTATGATGTGAAATAAGGTTTGGTTTTCAAAGATTAATAATTTGATAACTATTTATTAATATTTTAGCCATCAGGATGATGACAATTTTTAGAGGGGAGGGATGTCACATCATGTTTTCTCTTCTAGTTAATTATAGATTGATAGAATAATTAGGAAAGAGAATTGAATTAAAAATTGTCTTTTGATTTTAATTGAAATGGTTTTTTTTGTAATGTTTAATCATTTGCAAGCTATATTGTTGGTGTTTTCTATTGGAGTGATACCATTATTTATTTATTTATTTCTTCCTACTTGGGCTTAGAGATGTACAACTCGCTACTTGTTAGCCTTATGCCTTAGTGCATGACTTCCCTTAAAAAAAATGATTAAAACAAAAAATAATTAGGAAATTGTAGTGTTGGGCATTGAATTAAATTAATTCTTTTTCTTTTAAATTAAAATTTTGTTCTCTGTGTTTGTTTGAAAACACTTGTAGCTTTGTGAATTAGAAATTCATTGATTTGAATTGATTAAACTAGTAAAAAAAATGAGTTCTCTAAATTTGTGTCAACCAAATGTGGAGCCATGTGTTACTTTGAGGAATTTACACCTGTTTTAAACATGAGAAACTAGTTTAAGGAATTTACATCTGTTGAAACATGAGAAAGGAGGAAGGAGATGGTAAAATAAGGGGGGGAAATAAAGGAACTTATGGGAAATTAGGATTGGAACAAAGAAAAGAGGAGAAGAATTGGGAGCTGGATAAAGAAAAAACTTCTGGGTTTTCAGAGGCTCAAATTTGGCAATATCCTACAGTTTGGAGGTATGAAAATGACAATCCTTCCTCTGCAAGTGTAAAAATTTCTTTGGACTAATTGATATTAAAGTAAGACAACAATTGTTCTATTTCAAGTTTTAATTCAAATTTTAGTGTTATTAAAATCCAATTTAATTCTCAAATGATTTAGAATTTGGGTAAATGAAATTTAACTAGAGGAAAGAAATGGGTCAATGGCAGTAAAACTCAAGAAAACCCATAATAGAAAAATAGTTAGGTTTTGAGTAATTGCATTAAAATTCCACTTCTAGGTAAAATATAGAACCCTTCTCTTTCAGCAAAAATTCATTAAGAATATTAGATTTTTATTATTTGAGATAACATGTAATTGCTCAATCGTGTTGAGCTAGTTTAACTGGAAGCAAAATTATTTATATCATGACTCAAAGCATGTGCATAAAACTCTATATTCTGGGTTTTTAAATGCATGGAAACATTTTTTTCTACATATTTAAAATTACCTTTGGAAAAGAAAACTTCAAAATTATTTTAATTGAAATAGGGTCTTTGTTGGGGCAACTAGAAGCAATACACACAACAAAAAAAGAATTGGTTGATCTTTAAATGCCCAAGTAATGGATGTTGGGAGGAATTTATTAGTTTCTTTTAATAAAAAAAATATATAAATCAAATGACAAAGGATCTATTCAAAGCCAGTAAGACATCCCCATGAGCTAGGATAGTTCCCAATATGGTGCAAGAGCACCTAATCCACAGTGGCCTCCATAAGGTATTTAACTTCATGATGTGTCTAATGTTCATTTTTGTTGTTTCCAATAAGGTCCTAGAAGACCATTCATGTAATAAGGTCTATTTGGTTCATTTTGTAAGTCCCAAGGACACTTGTCAATCTGTAATCACAAAAGGTTGTTAGGCAGTTGGAGGTTGTTAGACGATTGTCTCCCAGCCGCTTGGAGTCAGGTTGGTACTACTCAGGGCGAGTAGATAAATAGAGTAGATCGAATGTAATTAGATCAGATTGAAGAGGAGTTTGATTTGTAATTGTAAAAGAGCATCTATGTGTGTACATTTCTGAAAGGCATAATAAATGAAGTTATCTTTAGTGCATCTTTCCATCATTCTAGATTCACTAGGTTTTCTCTGTATAAATTGAATTTCTGTTTTGTGGCTGAGATGGATTCTTAGTCCATTCCACTAGATAGATTTCTTCGAAATCAGTGGAACGGTTGTATAGTTCTTTCATTTTATTTTTTTTCGTTTGGGTTTGTGCCTGTAAGATCGCGTACAATGATCCTGAGAGATCCTAGCATTGACATGTGCTAGGTTGTCAGAGAAAAGGGTCTGGGTCGCTGCAGGGTTTGTAGAGGTTTACATTGGTGTAAGATTCATGTTGTTTCACCAAGTATAGATTTTGTGTGTATATCACAAATGCATGTCGAGAGTCATTTCGTGTGTATATCGCAAAAGCACATTGATTGTGTATGTTGCAAAGCACATTGAGAATGTATGTTGCGAATGTATAGTGAGAAGATACATTGAGTTTGATACAAAGAATGACTAGCTGTATCGGTGAAGTCGGGTTGGAGATACATTGATTTACCTCTAATTGTCGATGATATGCTTGATCATGCTTTAGATGACCAATTGTGAACGGTTAAGTTATGCATCAGGAGGACTAGAGGTGTCAGAGAGAGAAGGTTGAGAGCTTCTGATATTGGAAGTCTGGCTGATAGTGTATTGGCATACCAAGAGAGTCAATGGTTGGTCCCACCGAATGTATATTCTGAATGCATGTTGAGAATGCATCTTTGAAATGTACATTGCGCATATACATTGTGGCAGGTACAAGAGGTGACCGATAGCAGCGATAAGGAGAACCGAGAGTAGAAACTCAAGACTTGCATATGCTAAGTTGATGCACATCGACGTATCAGAAAAGAAGAAAAGAAGCATGTCGATGAACAAAGTCATGCTGACAGGTGAAAAGAAGAGTCTCCATCAGAGAGAGTTGTGATGTCAGGATAACAACTTTGAGGGTTGCCGATAGCATATGGTCTTACCGATCATAAAGGAATGTATGTGGTTCGGTGTTGTATACTGTGGGTTTTCATGGGTATTTCACCCTTGTTTTAACCGTTTCGCTATGCACTCTGCATCACAATAGATAGGGGCAAGCCTCTATAGGCCAACCTCTCTCTCTCTCTCTCTCTCTCTCTCTCTCTCTCTCTCTCTCTCTCTCTCTCTCTCTCTCTCTCTCTCTCTTAAAATGGAAAAAATAGTAAGAAGTCAGATTTTCAATATTTTGGCATAGTAATAAAATGAAATTCTATTATTATAATATATTTCTACTTTAAAAAAAAAAACTCTTTCATAAAACATGAGTTTAAATCTGGCTAGAAGAGTGATGGTTGGTTTAATTTATGTTATTATTAAAATTCTAGTTTAAGAATTTAATTTCCAATATAGAAAATCTAAGTCTTTACTTGTTGGAAAATTGTAAACTCAAGTTAATGTAGGAAAGAAATGTATTTCTATAACCATGGATAACTCAATTGGAAATTTAATTGTTCATATGCATTTATTTTATGAATACTAATTGTAATTAATACATCTCAAGTGTTAATATTTTGTCATCAAAGAATTGATTTGATAGTAAGGGAAAATATAATATTTTTTCTTTGGTATGAGTAGTATATATATGATGACGTCATCTTTCCATTGACTGAAAAGATTTATTAACATTGAAACACTTAAAGTATTTACATTCTTCCATATTATATTCTTCCTTTATGCTATTAAAATTTAGATATATTTGAAGGGATCAAATTTTAGTTATATAATATATGTTTTAGTTATGCATGATAGGTGAAGATGTGGATTAAATGCTCAGCCAAGATATAAATTCAATAGGTTGGTGAATTTTTTATACCACTTCTACATGTTTTAGATAATGCATTGCTATATGTTTCCCAAATTCTGCATTAGTTAGAATGCATTTAAACACTAGGTCTTCACGGGATTTCATGCATGTCAGCCTCGAAGGGCTAATGTCTTCATGATGGGTCAGGGTACTCTTGTGGTAGCATGGGGAAGTCTATGACTTTGTGGTAGGGCGGAAGTCATCCCAATGATGCTCTCTCTCTTCTTCAAGGTATGAAGAAGGAGCTTGAGGCGAGAGATTGCACAGATAGGCCATAGATGATAATGTATTGAAAATAAAATCATGAAGTATTCATGTATGTAAAAATATTACTTGAAAATATAATTGAATCAATGGATGTAATATTTGACTATATTATCAACATTGTGAAATTACGAAATAGTTTGATTTCATAAGTGGCATTTCCTATGTATGAAGGGAAACCATATGTTGTATTTGAATGTGTGGGTTAATTAGTGGTGTAAAACACTAATTAATCGGAAAGATTCAGTCATTTAAAAAGTACTTTTGGAATATCAAATTGTATGATAGAAATATTGTAGGGCCCTAGCTAATATTGCTCTTTTTGGATATTTATTTAACATTATATTTTGGTGTGAGTTTGTGTAATGGACTTGATTATGTTGAATCATAAACATTATTATTATCATTATTATTTTAGATTATGGAATTTATGTATTTAAAAGATATTTAATTATTTGTTAGAAAATAAACAATAAGTTTAATTAAATGATTGATAATTATAAAGATAAGTTAGTGACTAATATGATTTTGAGTATTAAATATTTTAAATGCATCAATGATTAATTAAGAGGTGTGTAGGTGGAAATGTATAGCTTTTATTTTATCGTGTTATTTTGGCTTTATTAAAAAAAAATATGAAGAGTTGTGGAGAAAGTTTTATTAAAAAGGAGAGGAAAATGAGTTATTATGCACGTTGTTGGTAAAATAAAGTGTTGTAAACTTCTATAACAAATTCTTCGAAGGATTTTGAGAGATAGAAGAAAAATGGTTGAAAGTTGTAGGGGAGGATCCTAGCCTAAACAATGGAGATATGTAATTTGTTGACAAATATATTTTCTTGCTAGATTTTTGTTTGAATAATTGATTGGAAATGTAAAAATATTGTTTGTTGTGATTTGATATCTGATATTGTGAAATTGGAAAGAAGAAATGAATGATTTTGTTTAAGAAAGGAGTGGTGGATTCCTCTTTTGGGGGGGTGATTTTTATGGTGTATGGTGGAGGTGTGTGTGGGAGTTTTGGTTACTCTGTGTGAGCTATTATTAGGTTGTTGCTCTATGTGAGCTATTATTTAGTTGTTGCTCTCTGTGAGCTATTATTTTGTTGTTGCTTTGTGTGAGCTATTATTTTGTTATTGCATTGTGTGAGCTATTATTTTGTTTATGGGAGCTACTGGGAGTTATTGGTGTGTGGGAGTTATTGTTATTGCTCTGTGTGAGCCATTATTTTGATTATGGGAGCTACAATGAAATAAAGAGAGCTACGTGAGATTGGGAGCTATGTGTGACAGGGAACTACATGGATTAAACCACAAAGAGGATCCCCCTCTTCTCATTATTATTTGAAAAGTTATTTCTATGAAACAAACTCTTGTTTTCTAAAATTTTACTTAGGAGTGGTTGGGTGGAGAGCGTTATGGTTGATTAACTTTCGGTTGCTATAGATTTGAAGGAAGATTTTGATTATGAAGAGCATTTTGGTTGTTAAAATTTTGTTTTTTTCAGATTATGTAGAGGATCTTGTTTATAAAGAGATGGAATGATTGTAATTTTCTGTAGAATCAATTATTTTTCTAGAATCATTGCTAATACTTGTTTAGATGTGGGATTTTTACACTGTCTATATAGGAAAGAAAGAGATAGACAAGAAACCATAATTGAATACATGCAAATTAAACATAGTAGTATTATTCTGAAATTTTTTTACTTCATATTGTTATTTTCGATTTGATGCTACTAATTGGAAATTGAATTTTTCTGATTGTATAGAAAGAAGAAGCCTAGTCTGTTCAGTTGAAAAAACATATGAAGCAATATATCTACAATCAAATCCATTGAATAAGTAATTTTATTCAGTTCTTGATTTACAATATTAGGTCCTGAAAAACAATTATTTGAATCAATTAAAGGGATAAAAGTATTTATTAAACATTCTTATTTATACAACATGGAATTAATATACTTATTATCTATGGTGCTTCATTATATTTGCAGAGTACTATATTTATAATAATAGCTTCGTTATATTCATTGAGGCACATTTGTAATCATTCTAGACAGTTTGGGATTTATTCTTTGCTATATGTTGATAGTCTCTATTATGAATTTAACCTTCGAGTTAAAAGTTAAATCGTGCTATGTGTGCATTATTTTTTGTTCCTATGCACTGTCATATATACTTTTATAGACTCCAATTGTAAAAAAATAATAAGCATTTTGCATCCACGGTCATTTATAAATTTATGTTCTGGTTTAATGTAGAGAATAATGAAGACAATTAGGTATGATATATATTATGAGCATGATTCCCATATTCATTAAGTAAGCCAACTATGACCGACTCGGCCACCCAATCAGGCTCCATTATTCATTTCAATAATCGTTGATAACTCATATTGGAGAACTAATACATTTACGTTACAAAATAGGTCAAAAATAGTTTCCTTGGATATCAATTTTCCTACCAACTGTAGGCTTACAACTGCAATGAGCCATTGGATATCAATATATTGATTATAAGATGAATTATTTTATATCTGTAGTTGTTTATAAATTGTGAAGAGGAGATTGTGGTCTCCATGGCCTTCCACATATTAATCGTGGAAGTTGTGGATATAATGACTCCCCTTTGTATTTGTGAATGCCAACCGTGATGAGATTGAAACATCACAGTCTAGCCTTTTCATCACCATACATTTTCCCTAAACACTAGAGTCTGGCCTTTTCATTATTATATCTTAAGTATCTTTTGTAATATCTTAAACTCTTAGAATATACTATTACTATTCGATGCAGCAAATTTAGAGTGGTCTGACATTAAACAAAAAAGGATATCATTAAATCCATTTTTGGTAATGCTCAAGACCATGGATATCATTAAGTTCATTTAGGTTTGATCATATACATAGGTAAATAAATATATATGATTTACATACCCTGGTAAGATGTAATTCATATATGTATGGAAATGATAGTATCTTATAATTGATCAACTTTAATTTATTCTTAGAAGAAGATAACAACATTATAGTAATCCATAGATTTTTTGTAGGTGTTGTGAATATTTATATAAAGTGTTTAAGGGATAATAGTCTAATATTGGTGAAAAATATGTAAGTAGAGATCTGTAGATTATGTGGATTTTCTTGGTAAAAGTAAACGTTAAACAATAGATTTATTGTTTATTGAATCCTAAGATTAATCTTATCTCTTGAACTCTTATAGGTTTATTTCTCTGTCTTGTTGAAGATCAAGTGAAATCGGCTACTAGAGAAATAGATTATCATTGAGATTTTTTTAGACAATGTAAATTTCTTTATCATCAACAAGTCTATTTCAAAATTAAGAAATTTTCTTCAAATTTTACCATCATATTATTATTATTTTAGTTATTAAAAAATTTTCCTTCACTAGTTAAGCATATGTTTTCTTGTATAGTTACCGACAGATCAACCATATTTAAGAATTTCTTGCTCTTAATTCCAATATAATCATTAAAATTTAAGTGAGTATTCTATCTAATTAGCTTATTCTCATATTTTCATTTTATTTTTGTATAATTTCATTTGGAAGGCATCACATAGGTATTAAAGCTCTAGGTTGTAGTACTGGGAGCTTTGGGGTAAAAGTAATAGTACTTTAAACTCATTTTTGCTGTGTAGAAAACATGTCTTCAAACCAATATGGGGAACCAATCGGCCATGGACCCCAAATTCTATAGGCCCTAAAAAATTTGGTGAATGTGATACAAGAGAGGTTATGTGTGCCTAATAGTCAAAACCAACATCACTCTGAAGGACAACATTCTTTGTCTCAGGAACAAAGTAGAAGTGATCAACATAGTAGAGTAGATCATACAAAGGAAGGAGAATCATGACATTATTCACCACCTCCTTGTAATACCTGAATAGAGAGAGAGGTCTCTGTGGATATTGATAAGTTAATCTAAGATTTTCTTCATTTACCACCACAACATTTTTTTAGATCTACAGATGGGTCAGAGGTAGAATCTTGATTAATAAGTCTTGATAAAAGTTTTGCATCAAAAAGCTATGGGAGCAATCTTAAGGCCAGGTTAGCTATTCATCTACTCAAGGATAGTGTAGATATTTGGTGGTGACAAAAGGAGAGAAAAACACATTTAACTCCAAAAAATATAACTTGGGGAGTTTTCTTAGAGATCTTCAAGAAAAGATACATTGTAGATCATTGTTGATAATGAAAACATTGATTTGTTCCATGATCTCCAACAAAGGGGACTGACTATAGTAGAATATGAGAATAATTTTTTTGAGTTATCTCAGTATATTGACTATATTAAGGGTGAGAAGCTGATGGTAAACCATATTATTAGAGGACTTAATCACAATATTGTAGGTCCAGTTCGGTTATATGAGCCTACTAATATGAAGCAGGCAGCGGAGAAGGCACTTATTACAAAATAAATCTAGCTGAGACGTCATGATCACCATCATAATTCATCTCAGCATCATAACCACAACCAATCTTGCTCTCTTGCTAGGAGTGGAAATAGGTCTAATTCTTATTGTCATAGACTAGCACAGTCACAGCATAATCAGAATGCTCAGTCTTCTCAAGGAGGTTCAGTCAGGCCTTAACAAAATCCCTCACATAGAGGGGATCAAAGAACCCAGTCATAATTTGTTGGATCAACTCATTCGCAGTAGAGTTCTTGAGGTAGTCAGACTAGCACTGGTAGATCAACTTTTTAGTTTCTGGCTCCTCTGAACTATTCTTGCTTTAATTGTGGTGGTAAGGGACACTGTGCTTGGGATTATTTTCAGAACAAAGTAGCTTCAGGGGTTCAGCAGTTGGTAGCTTCAAAAACTATAATGGGTGATGTGGGTAGATCTCATCAGGTTTTTGCAGCTACTGAAAATCACCAAGTGGATCATCAGGCAACTGTTATAGAGTTTCTTGGAAAAAATAGTAAGATTAGTATTTCTATTCTTTTTGATTTAGGAGCTATAGATTATTTCATTTCCCCATCTATAGTGGAGAAGTGTGGCTGGTGGTTGCTAAGAAAAATGTTAATTGGGATGTTGAGTTAGCTTCTAGAGATAGGATGTCAGTCAATTCTTTAGTTAGAGATTATACCAAAGTAGATTTCAGGGTGATACCTTTGGGGTCTTATGATATAATTGTAGGTATGGATTGGATGAATGCTCATGAAGCAAAATTAGATTGCTGACACAAGTCTGTTGATTATTTAGATGATTTGGGTAAAAAGGTAGTTGTCTCTAGAATTAAAAGACTAGTGTCTCTTAGGATGATTTTAGCTATGCAGCTCAAGTGATGTATGAGAAAAGGATGTCAATTCTTTGCTATTTCCATCAATGAATGATCAGAGGATAATGTTGACACTTCCTTAGATGATCATCCCATTCTATGAGAGTTTGTTGATGTGTTTCCCTCTCATCTTTCTGGTATCCCACCTAAAAGGGAGATTGATTTTCACATCGACTTGGTTCCAGGAGCGCAACTAATTTTTAAGGCTCCCTATAGAATGACCACTCAAGAACTACAAGAGCTCAAGTTACAATTGGAGAAATTGTTAGAAAAAGGTCATATCAATCCCAATGTATCTCTGTGGGGTGCACCTATGATTTTTGTTAAAAAGAAGGATGGAATTCTTTGACTTTGCATAGATTACAGGTGGTTTAACAAGCTCACCATCAAGAATCATTATCCTTTTCCAAGGATATATGACTTATTCAACCGAATTCAAGGAGAAAATATTTTCTCTAAGATAGATCTCAAGTCTAGATATCATCAATTGAGGATCATAGCCGACATTCATAAGACAGTGTTTCGCACAAGATATGGTCATTATGAGTTTATTGTTGTTCCTTTTGGTTTGACTAATGCATCGGCAGTTTTTATGAGTATGATGAATGGTGTCTTTCAAACTTTTCTAGACTAGTTCATGGTAATCTTTCTTGATGACATACTAATCTATTCTCGCACTATAGAAGAGCACATGGAGCATTTGCAATAGGTTTCACAATGTTTAAGGGAAAATCAATTGTATGCAAATATCTAGAAGCATGAATTTTTTGAAATAGAAATCTAGTACCTAGGGCATATTATTTCAGGTGATGGAATCTTCATAAATCCTTCCAAGATTTAGGCTATTCTGGAATGGCCTTCTCCCACTAATGTAGCAGAAGTAAGGAGTTTCATGAGCTTAGCCAGTTATCACAAAAGGTTTGTAGAAGGTTTTTCTAGGATTGCTCATCCAATTACTTCTCTCCAGCAGCAAGGCAAGAAATTTGTTTGGTCTGAATAGTGTGAAACAAATTTTCAAATTCTTAAAGAGAAGCTGACCAGTGCACCCATCTTAGCTATTCCAGATCCTACTGGTAATTTTGTTGTTTGTATAGATGCATCTATTGAGGGTATTGGAGTTGTTCTCATGCAGGAGGGTCGTGTCATAGATTTCAAGTCCTAAAAATTGAATGATCATGAGATTAATTACCCAACACATGATTTGGAGCTAGTTGTAGTGGTTCATGCTTTGACCAAATGGTGACATTTTCTTCTTCAGCATAGATTTGAGTTGCACTCTAATAGTTAGAGCTTACAGTACATCTTCTCTCAGCCTAATTTGAATGCTAGGTAGCATAGGTGGATGGAATTTCTATGTGAATATGATTTTGAAATCTATTACATCAAGGGAAAAGAGAATGTTGTAGCTGATGCCCTCAGTAGGTGATGTCATGAGTTGTTAGCTTTGACTATTAAGATAGATCTTAGAGGACATATTTTAGAGTTTTTACCTCGGGATGCTTTGTATTGTGAGATAATTTAGTTCTAGAGTCCTTTGAAGGACAAGTTTGAGGGATATTTTGTGGGTGCTAATGGATTACTTAAATATCATGGATGTATATATGTTACTTCATTTGGAAACCTTAAAGGTTTAATTTTAGCTGAGACTCACCGAGTACCTTATGCAGCTCATCCTGGTGTTAAGAAAATACATGCTGATCTTCAGAAGCTATACTTCTAGGAAGTAATGCAGAACGATATTATAGATTTTGTTGTTTGCTATTTAGAGTGCCAAAGAGAAAAAGAACATCAACATCCAGCTGGTCTATTGTACCCTCATGTGATATCAAAATGGAAATGGGATGTGATTTCTATAGATTTCATTGTGTCATTACCATTGACTGCTCGTTGACATGATGCAATTACGGTGACTATGGATAAATTAACAAAAGCAGTACATTTCACTATAATAAGTTCTTCCTATAATGCATCTTGAGTAGCAAGGGTTCTTCTTCACAACATAGTTCGACTTCATGGAGTGCCAAGGAAGATCAACTCAGACAGAGATCTAGTTTTCACTTCATCCTTTTGGACTGCACTTCAGCAAGCTTTAGGGACTCAACTCAACTTTAGTACTGCCTATCATTTAGAGACCGATGGACAAACTAAGAGAGTGAACCAAGTTCTGGAGGATATGCTTAGAATATATGTGATGGATCAACAATCTTGTTGGGAAGACTATTTGCATTTAGTAGAGTTTTCTTATAACAATGGTTAACATAGTTCACTAAGAATGGCAATGTTTGAGGCTCTTTATGGTAGACCTTGTAGAACTCCTTTAAGTTGGGACTAATTAGATGATCAAGTCATTATTGGACCTAAACTTGTTTAAGATATGGAGTAGTAGGTGATCCGGATCCATGAGCAGTTGCAGATAGCTCAAGATCGATAGACGCAATATGCGAATACCAGGAGAGTTGATCGTGAGTTCCAAGTTGGGAAGAAAGAGCTCCATCCATTATGGAAAAGACTCTAAGCTAGCACCCAGATATGTTGGCTCTTTTGAAATTCTTGTGAGGATAGGCCCAGTTGCATATTGCTTAGCCTTGCCACCCAACTTGTCACATATCCATAATGTTATTCATGTATCTCTGCTTAAGAAATATGTACCAGATTCTTCTCATGTATTGGAGTGGGATGCTTTACAGGTGGCATAGGATGGACAACTAATACTAGAACTAGTTTGCATTTTTTATCAATAAACACTAATCATACGAGGACGACAACTGGATCATGTCAGGGTTCAATGGGACGCCTATGATGAATCTTCTGCTACATGGGAGGATACTATCAGGATAAAATCTTTGTTTCCTTACAAGCCTAGATTCTAGAGGGGGAGAATGTAGGGTCCTAGCTAATATTGCTCTTTTTGGATATTTATTTGACATTATATTTTGGTGTGAGTTTGTGTAATGGATTTGATTATGTTGAGTCATACATACTATTATTATCATTATTATTTTGGATTATGGAATTTATGTATTTAAAAGATATTTAATTATTTGTTAGCAAATAAACAATAAGTTTAATTAAATGATTGATGATTATAAAGATAAGTTAGCGATTAAGATGATTTTGAGTATTAAATATTTTAAATGCATCAATGATTAATTAAGAGGTGTGTAGGTGGAAATGTATAGTTTTTCTTTTATCATGTTATTTTGACTTTATTTTCAAAAGAAAAAATGAAGCGTTGTGGAGAAAGTTTTATTAGAAAGGAGAGGAAAGTGAGTTATTATGCATGCTCTTGGAAAAACAAAGTGTTGTAAACTTCTATAATAGATTCTTGGAAGGATTTTGGGAGATAGAAGAACATGGCTCAAAGTTTTAGGGGTGGATCCTAGCCTGGACAATGGATGTATGCAATTTGTTGATAAATCTATTTTCTTCCTATATATTTGTTTTAATCATTGATTGGAAATTTAAAAATATTGTTTGTTATGAATTGATATATGATATTATGAAATTTGAAAGAAGAAATGAATGATCTTGTTTGAGAAAGAAGTGGCGGAATCCTCTTTTGGGGGGTGATTTTCATGGTGTATGGTGGAGGTGTGTGTGGGAGTTGTGGTTGCTCTATGTGAGCTATTATTTAGTTGTTCTTTGCGACCTATTACTTTGTTGTTGCTATGTGTGAGCTATTATTTTGTCATTGCTCTGTGTGAGCTATTATTTTTTATGAGAGCTACTGCGATCTACTAGTGTGTGGGAGTTGTTATTATTTCTCTGTGTGAGCCATTATTTTGATTATGGGAGCTACAATGAAATAAAGGGTGTTGTGTGAGATTGGGAGCTATGTGTGACAGGGAGATACAGGGATTAAACCCCAAAGAGGATCCCCCTCTTCTCATTATTATTTGGAAAGGTATTTCTGTGAAACAAAATCTTGTTTTCTAAAGTTTGTCTCAGGGTGGTTGGGTGGAGAGCATCATGGTTGATTAAATTTTGGTTACTACATATTTGAAGGAAGATTTTGATTATGAAGAGCATTTTGGTTATTAAAATTTTGTTGTTTTTAGATTATGCAGAGGATCTTGTTTACAAAGAGTTGGAATGATTGTAATTTTCTATAGAATCAATTATTTTTCTAGAATCATTGCTAATACTTGTTTAAATGAAGAATTTTTACACTCTCTATGTTAGAAAGCAAGACATAGACAAGAATCCAGAATTGAATACATGCATATTAAACATAGTAGTATTATTTTGAAAATTTTGTACTTCATATTGTTATTTTTTATTTGATGTTGCTAACTAGAAATTGAATTCTTCTGGTTGTATAGAAAGAAGAAGCTTGGTCTGTTTGGTTGAAACAATATATGAAACAATATATCTCCATTTAGATCCATTGAGCAAGTAATTTTATTTAGTTCTTGATTTAAACAGTATTAGGTCCTCAAAAATAATGATCTGAATCAATTAGAGGGATAAAAGTATTTCTTAAACATTCTTATTTATACAGCATGAAATAAATATACTTAGTATATATGGTGCTTCATTATATTTGTAGAGTACTATAAATATAATAACAACTTTGTTATATTCATTGAGGAACATTTGTAATCATTCTACATAGTTGGGGATTTATTCTTTGCCATATGTTGATAGTCTCTGTTACAAATTTAACCTTTGATTCAAAAGCTAAATAATGTTGCATATGCATTTTTTTATTCTTGTGCACTGTCATATATAGACTCCAATTGCAAATATTAATAAGCATTTTGCATCCATAGTCATTTACAGTTGTATGTGCTGGTTTAATGTAGAGAATAATGAAGACAATTAGGTATGATATTTATTATGAGAATGACTCCCATATTTGTTAAGTATGCCAACTGTGACTAGCTCGATTGGTGCCCAGTCAGGCTCCATTATTCACTTCAATAATCATTGATAACTCATATTGGAGAACTAATGTATTTATGTTACAAAACAAGTCAAAAATAGTTTCCTTGAATATCATTTTGCCTACCAACTGTAGGTTTATGGTTGCAATGAGATGTCAAATATCAATAAATTGATTATAAGATGAATTATTTTACATATGTGGTTGTTTATAAATGGTGAAGAGGAAACTGTGGTCTCCACGACCTTCCACAGATTAATCATGGAAGCCATGGATATAATGGCTCTCCTTTGTATTTGTGAACGCTGACTATGGCAAGATTGAAACGTCACAGTCTAACCTTTTCATAACCATAGGTTTTCCCTAAATGCCAGAGTCTGGCCTTGTCATTATTATACGTTATAAATCAGTTAAGTATATTTTGTATTATCTTAAGCTCTTAGAATATATTATTACTATTCGATGCGGTGAATTTAGAGTGGCTTGGCATTAAACCAAAAAGGATATCATTAAGTCTAAGCCATTTTCAGTAATGCTTAAGACTATGGATATCACTAAGTGCGTTTAGGTTTGATCTTATACATAAGTAAATATATATATGATTTATATACCCTGGTAAGATATAATTCGTATCTGCCCTCCCCATTTATAGATGTATGATTCAGGTGGCCCCTTTGGGTTTTGTTAGGGAATTGGTTTCCTTAGCAAGACAGTTCTTATGGGCTAGTAGCTTACTATCCTCTAAATGGAACCTTGTCAGATGGGACATTGTTTGTAGCCCGAAGTAGTTTGGTGGCCTTGGGTTAAGGCAGTTGTCGTTGTCAGGGATGGCATTGGCTACTAAATTGTATTGGTGGTGGTGTGTGGAGCAGGATGGGATCTGGGCTAGGATATTAACTCAAAAATACTTCCCAAGGATCCATTAGATTGATATTCCTCGTTATCCCCTGGTAGGGAAAGGCTCGGTGATTTCGAGTACGCTCAAGAAAAGGGTTGCTCTGGTCAAGGATGGCTTATTTTGGATTTGTAAAAGAGGGACAAAAGCTCATTTTTGGTCTGATTCTTGGGATGGTTTTCCTCCCATTATTTCTCAGTTTCCTAATTTGGTGACTCTGTGCCAGAGGTTCTGTGAGGTAGGATGGTCAAGGGTGGGTGACTTCAAGTCCTTTTCTTCTCATGGGCAGTTGGTGGTGGCAAGGTGGAAGAAGCCTAATGAGTGGCATGTTATTGGTATGGAGGAGTGTGATGAGCTTCATAGTATCCTTTCTCATAGATGATGTAGCTCCCTCCAAGAAGGGGATGTTCTTTCTTGGTCTCCTAATCCGAAGGGTGTCTATACTGTTGCTTCTAGATATCAGGTGTTGTTATCTCACCAGCTGGATGGGGTGGAGGTTCACTGGTGGAAGAAAGTGTGGAATAAGCTTTCTTGGCCAAAGTGTAACTGCTTTATTTGGACTTTGGCTTGGAATAGGTGCTTGACTTGGGATAATATTCGGAAGCGGGGTTTTCAGGGTCCTTCTATGTGTGTTTTGTGTGAATGTGGAGAGGACTCCTTTCACTTGTTTTTCCGTTGTCCCTTGACTTTACAGCTTTGGCATTCTTTGTGGGAAGTTTGGAAAAGCCCTTGTGTTCATGCTTCCTCCCTAGTGGATTTTTGGAGTAGTCTAGGTAGACCTCCTTCTATGGCCTCTTTCTTGCAAGATGTGTGGTATGTTGGGCCTTCCATCATACTATGGTAGATTTGGTTGGAACAGAATCAAAGAATATTTTGAGGTGAGAAGCTGTTGACTCAACCAGTTTAGCACAAAATTATGGGTATGATTTGGGAGATAGTGGAAGCTAAGTGTGATGTGGTGTTCCCTTTAGAGAAAGGGGATGCTGAGTTGTGGATAGATTGGGTATTCAGGGGTTGTCTCCAGCTTCTACTTGTGTCAGGAGAGGTAGGCAGGTGAAAAAGAAAGTTCAAAGGGTGGGGAATTGGCTACCCACTTTGGCTGGCATTCTAAAGCACAATACTGATGGTTCTTCAAGGGGCAATCCTAAGCCTACTGGGATTGGTGGGGCTGGCAGGGATTTTTTGGGATCGGTGGTTTTTCTCATTTCTATTCATGAAGGATTGCAAACTATCAACCTTATGGAAGGTTTGGCAATCCTCTACGCTTTGGAGAGGGCTTATGCTTTGGGATGGTGCAAGGTTATCTATGAGTCTGATTCACAGGTTTTGATTAATTTGCTGAATAAACAGAAGGTATCTAATGTTAGTTAGTAGTTGGCTATGATGGTGTAGTAGATTTTGCAGATAAGTTCTTTGATGGAGATGGTGTCTTTTGTCCATATTCCAAGGGAGTGGAATAGGGCAGTAGATTGTTTGGCTAAGTGGGCTTCTGAGCATTTAGATGGCTAGAAGATTGATGAGTGAGAATAGGTTCCTCATGATCTTCGACATGACTTGGAGAAGATTCTTGCCGAGGATGGGAATGGTATTGGTGAAGGATGATGTTGTTTCATACTTTGTATGGTTGTTTCTTATGGATTCCCAGGGCCTTGGCCCTTTGATGTTTTGTAATGCTCTTTTCTGAATTTCAATAAAGTTTTTACGCCTTTTATTAAAAAAGATATAATTCGTATCTATATGGAAATGGCAGTATCTTATAATTGATCGACTTTAATTTATTCTTAAAAGAAGATAACAAGATTTTAGTAATCCATAGATTTTCTATAGGTGTTGTTTGTATTTATATAAAGCATTCAAGGGATAATATTGTGATATTGGTGAAAAATCAAGTAGACATCTGAAGATTATGTGGATTTTCTTAGTAAAAGTAAATGTTAAATAGTAGATTTTTTGTTTATTGAATCCTGAGACTAATCTTATCTCTTGAACTCTTATAGGTTTATTTCTCTATCTCATTGAAGATCAAGTGAAATGGGCTACTAGAGAAATAGATTATCATTGAGATTTTTTTTAGACAATGTAAATTTCTTTATCATCAACAAGTCTATTCAAAATTAAGAAATTTTCTTCAAATTTTACCATCATATTATTATTATTTTAGTTATCAAAAAAATTTCCTTCATTGGTTAAGCCAAGTTTTTCTTATACAGTTACCAGTAGATCAACTATATTTAAGAATTTCTTGCTCTTAATTCTAATATAATCATTAAAATTTAAGTGAGTATTCTATCTAATTAGCTTATTCTCGTATTTTCATTTTATTTTTTTATTATTTCTTTTGGAAGGCATCACAAATACCATGGAAGGAGACTATGAATTCAGTCTTGTGGATTTATATTAATTTATTTCTTGACATAGTGTCAGTGATAAAATGTGAACATTGAAAATTCTAAAATGATTACAATATATGACATTGATAGGTTACTATTAATGCCTTCCCTCTTTAAAAAAAATTGTTTGATTTAATAAATAAATAATTAGGAAATTATAGTGCTATGCATTGAATTAAATGGATTATTTTTCATTTAAATTAAAATTTGTTATCTGTGTTGTTTGAAGACACCTATAGCTTTGTGAATTGGGAATTCCTTGATTTCAATTGATTAAACTAGTTAAAAAAAGAATTCTCTGAATCTGTGTGTCAACTGGATGTGGATCCATCTATTGGTTTGAGGAATTTGCATCTATTGAAACATGAGAAAGGAGGAAGGATATGGTAAAAAAAAGTGGAAAGAAAGAAGTTATAGGAAATTAAGATCAAAATAGAGAAATGAAGAGAAGAATCGAGAGTTGGAACAAGAAAAAACTTATGAGTTTTTATTGGCTCAAAGTTGGCATAATCCTACAATTTAGAGGTATGAAATAAGAATCCTTCCTTTGCAAGTGTGACAAATTATTTGGGCTTATTGAAATTATAGTAAGACAACAATTGTTCAATTTGAAGTTTTAATTTAAAGGTTATTTTTATTAAAATCCAATTTAATTCTTAATTGATTTAGAATTTGGGTAAATGGGATTTAACCAGAGGAAAGAAACGGGTTATAGAAGTAAAACTTCAGAAAACCCCTGACAGTAAAACAGTCAAGGCTTTAAATGATTGTATAAAAATTCCACTTCTGGGTAAAATATAGAACCCTTCTGTTCATCAAACATTCACTCAAAATATTATAGTTTTTCTATTTAAGATAACATGTAATTGCTTAATTGTGTTGATCCAATTTAACTGGAAGCAAAATTATTTGTGTCATGCCTCAAAGCATGCAAATAAAACTCTATATTATGGGTGTTTGAATGCATCGAAAAAAAAATTCCACACCTTTAGAAGGGAAGACTTCAAAATTATTTTAATTTAAATTGGGTCTTTGTTGGGGCAACCATAAGTAATACACACAACAACAAAAAAGAATTGGTTTACCTTTAAATGCCCAAGTAATGGACATAGGGAGGAATTTATCCAGACCCAGCAAGGCATCCCCATGAGCTGGGATAGCACCCAATAGAGAGGGGCAAGCCTCTATAGGCTACCCTCCCTCTCTCTCTCAAAATGGAAAAAAATAGTAAGAAGTCAGATTTGTCATATTTTGGCATAGTATTAAAATGAAATTCTGTTATTGTGCTATATTTATATTTAAAAAATATAAAGTCTTTCATATAACATGGGTTTAAATCTAGCTAGAAGAATTATGACTGGTTTAATTTACTTTAATATTACCATTCCAATTAAGAATTTAGTTTCCAATATAGAAAATTTGTGTGTTATTTTCAAGAAGATTGCAAACTCAACCCAATGAAGACAATAAATATGTTTCTATAACCATGGATAACTCTTGGAAATTTAATTGTTCATATACATTTATTTTATGAATAGTGATTGTGATTAATACATTGGAAGTGTTAATATTTTGTTGTCAACAAATGGATTTGATAGTAAGGGAAAACATAATATTTTTGCTTGGGTATGAGTAGTATAAATATGATGGATGTCAATTTTCCCTTAAATGAAAGGATTTATTAACATTGTAACAAATAAAGTATTTACATTCTACTGTATTATTTTCTTCCATTATGCTATTAAAATTTAGATATATTTGAAGGGATCAAATATCATTTATATAATCTCTATTTTAGGCATGCATGATAGGTGAAGATGTGAATTAAATGCTTGGGTAAGCTATATATTCAATAGGTTGTTGGATTTATTATGCCAATTCCATGTGTTTTAGATAATGCATTGCTATATGTTTATCAGATTCAGTTTTAGTTAGAATGCATTTAAACACTAGGTCTTCATGGGATTTCATGCATGTAAGTCTTGAAAGGCAGGTCTCTTCATGATGGGTTAGGCTACTCATGTGGTAACACAATGAAGTCTATGACTTCATGGTAGGGTAGAAGTCACCCCAACGATTCTCTCTTCTTTAAGGTACAAAGAAGGAGATTGAGGTGAGAGATTGCACCAAGAGGCCAAGGATGATAATATATTGAAAATAAAATCATGAAGTATTCATGTATGTAAAAATATTACTTGAAAATATAATTGAATCAATGTACATAATATTTGACTATATTGCCAACATTGTGGAATTATGAAATAGTTTGATTTCATAAGTGACATTTCTTATGTATGAAGGGAAACCATAGGTTGTATTTGAATGTGTGGATTAATTAATGTTGTAAAAAAACTAATTAATCAGAAAAGATTCAATCATTTAAAAAGTAATTTTGGAATATCTAATTGTATGATAAAAATACCATGGAAGGAAACTATGAATTATGTCTTATGGATTTATATTATTTTATTTATTGACATAGTGTCAATGATAAAAGGTGAACATTCAAAATTTAAAAATGATTACAACATATGGCATTAATATGTTACTATTAATGCCTTGTATAATTTCTTATATAATTTAAATTTGGTATACTAGATATTCTTATATTGTAGGACTTGATGACCATGGATATGTGTAATAGAATTTTACAAATCCTTTAAACCTATATGTGTACCTTGATGAAGGGTTGTGTTTTCAAACTACGAAACCTCTATGAATTACATAGGCAAGGCCATCTTGGATGATCCCTCGAGGCCAAGCTTTGGCCCTTAGGAGGGGTCCTTTTAATGTTTGTGAATTCCTAAAGTTCTTGGGTGAATAAATAAGATTAAATACTCATGTAGAATAAGTTGCAGGTAAGTTAAAAACTAATAGTCATTTTGATTTATGTTGTCTATGAATGACATGTAGACTGACAGGAACCTCCTGCAACAATATAATCAAAAATGCATGAAATAACAAAAATAGCAAAACACAGAAGGAATTTATTGATCGTAGGCCACTTCGAGGGGGCAACCTACTTTGAGCAATCTTAATACAATAAACTCGTGGATGCCTTCATTGGCCACAACACGTACTTATATACTAAGTCTAATCTAAACAACTATTACTCCCCATGAATGTGGGATAATACAATATACTCATAGGATGACTTACAAAGCATATGCGTCCAACAACAATATACTAACAAAGTAAAGAGAAGGGTTAGACATAGGTTCCTAACATCCTCTCACTCTTAGAAAATCTTTGTCCTCAAAGTGTAAGATGTAGAAATTGTTGTTGAATCTGAAGGAGTGGTTTCCCTATAGCAATCTCTGGGTGCATTCCATGCCATTGAATTAATACCTCTGTGATAGAGTAGGAGAAAAGAGGATGAGTGCCCCTATCAAGGATTACCTCTAGCACCAAAAGGATGGATCCTCCATTATCCAGTTGTGCTAAAATAGTTTGTGTTGTGTCATTGGCACCAAGAAATTTCTTTAGACAAGAGACATGAAATATTGGATGAACGCGGGAAGGAGCCAACTTATGATCCCCAATCTGATCCTGGGTGCAGAGAATCATGTCAATTGCCTGAACTCATGAACTACTGGGGGAGTATGGAAGGAGCACTGGCGATGCCTAACCATAGACTACTTCATATGGAGTCATGTTAGATGCAATGTGGTAGGAGGTATTGTACCACCATTCAGTGAGAGGGAGTCACTTTGCCCACTGATGCTGTTGTTTTGAGGTATCACATGCAACCACAATCTATTGAATTACCACATTCATTCCTTTCCAAAAGAGGTGACGCCATGTCCGCTCATAAGTTTTGAGGAATCCAGAGTGCCCTACAGATGGAGAAACATAGAGTTCATAGAAGATAGCCTGTGGGATAGATTCCAACGAATTTGGAATAGACATAGAAATAGCTAAAAGAGAAGCTTGGCCATCACATGTGTGAGAAAGAGAATCCGCCACAATATTGTCCTTACCCTTCTTGTAAGTGATCTCATAGTCATAACCCATGAGTTTGCTAATCCATTTCTGTTGTGTTGGGGAGGAGACCCATTGTTCCAAGAAATATTTCAGACTCTGGTGAGCCGCCCTGATGCAAAAATGATTCCCTAATAAGTATGGCCGCCACTTCTGTACTATTGGGAATTAAGGTGTCTCAACCTTGGTAATTCTCTACATTTGTAATGTTTGTATTTATTATTTAATTGCCTATGTTGTCAATAATTGGAAAATCCATATTGTCATATTGGGGGATGTGGCACAGTGATGTGTCAACCCTACATGGATTATGATAACTTGCATTTTTGTCCTCACATAAGGAGATAGGCATCCCACTTAGTGGTAGGAATATTCTACCATGTGTCGACATCTTCTATGTTGTGTAAGGAATGTTTGATCAAAATGGTTATGACGGATTCCTATGACAAATCTATGACATGTAAGAGTCGAGAATAGAAGGTTGTAAGACAGGTGATGATATGTGTCATGAAGCATCTTTGAATAAGGCATATTTGGGTGCCCCAAGGTGGAATATGATGTGTTGTAAGAGAATATACTATTTATAGCATGTGCATGATAGATTCTCTTACAACTGTAAGTTGTAACCGCTATGACAGATTCTATGACGGTCGTAAGTGTTGTAAGAGCATCTGTCATAGCCCATTTTGGAAATAGGTGACCTCTTTGGAATGGGAGTTATAGACAAGTGTTAGACACATTCTACAATGTTGACCAAGTGTCCCTAGGTGTGGGTTTTGGTCCAAGATGCCATATTGGATGCCTATTCCAGGAAACATCCAATATTGCCTTGTATTTCCTTTATATACAGGTGCTTGGAGATGGAGTTTGTATCATAGGTTTACAGGTACTATTATGCTACCGGATTGACTCCAAACATGAGTGTCAAAGACCATTGGAGCTTGCATTGGAAGTGTATTGTAAACATTCTTTCAGATTTGTTAATACATTGTGCATGTTTCTAAGTGGGGTTTTTCACCCAATAAGGGTTTTCCCCACCGTAAATCTTTGTCTCTCTTCTTTTGTCTACTTTCTTGTTCTTGTGTTTTGCTGTAATATCTCATGTTAATGGTTTAACATTGCTGTAATAGTTAGGATAAAGTTGAATTTGCATAGCCCTCTCCTCAATAGATTAGTGTAGGAAGTATTTCCGCACACCTAGCTTCCTTTCAGTTGGTATCAAAGCTTGATCACCTTTGGTCCTAGTTGTTGGGTAGGGATTTTTTGAGCTAATCTTAGGTTGAGTGGGTGTCTGTGCAGAGTATTTTGTATCTTATTGCTATAAAGAGATGGCAGGCACATCAGGAAGGTTTGAAGTAGAGAAGTTCAATGGTAGTAATTTTGAGCTGTGGAAGCTCAAAATGGAAGACATGTTAGTTGACCGAGACCTTTGAGATAGTGTGAATGGAACTAAACTAGTTGCAATGTCACAAGCTGATTGGGATCTTAAGGATCGGAAGGCTAAGGGTCTCATAAGACTTAGTCTTGTCGATTCTATGTTGTTAAATGTCCATGAAGAGACCACTGCAAAACTCCTTTGGAAGAAGTTGGGGCATGTGTATCAAGCCAAATCCATTGTCAATAAACTTTTGTAAGAAAGAAGTTGTATTCTCTTCAAATGGAGGATGGAGGATCCGTTGCTAAACATATGAATGCTTTCAACCTGTTGGTTGCACAATTGACATCTATTGGTGTAAAGATGGAGGAGGAGGATCGATGTATTGTTCTCTACCAAACTCATGGGATCATCTTGTCATGGCAATCGGAAGCACCACATCCACATTCAAAATGGAAGAAGTGGTTTCTTCACTGTTGTCTAAAGAGATGTGGAGAAAGTCTTCTGAGGCAGCCAAAGAGGCCCTTACATTTCGTGGAAGACCCAAGGAGAAAGGGAAGAAGAAGGACAAGAAAGCTAAGAAGGGTAGATCCAATTCCCATGGGAGATCCAAATCTCTTAGAACGTCCAAGGCTCTTTGTTGGAACTGTGGCAAGACCGGACATTTCTGAAAAGGAATGCAAAGAGGAGAAGAAGAAAAAGAAGAAAGCTCCTGATTCCGATTCTAACAAGTCACAAGATGACAATGATACTTTCATCACAGCTTTGGCAACCCATGCATCTAATGATGTGTGGCTAATTGAATTTGGTGCATCATTCCACATGACCTCGCATCAAGACTGGTTCACTAAGTATGAGGAGTTCAATGGTGGAAAGGTGTATCTGGGTGATGACTCTCATCTAAAGATCGTTGGTCATGGAAGAGTCTCTATCCGATTCCTTGATGGTCAAGTGAAGGGGATATCTGGGGTTCTACACATCCCAGGCTTAGCACATAACCTACTTTCTATAAGTATGTTGAATGATGTAGGTGTGTGGGTTGTCTTTTTGAAAGAAGGATGCAAGATGACTAGAGGAGCTATGGTGCTTGCTAAGGGTACTAGGAGAGGTACTTTATTTCAGCTAGAGGCATGCATTCCACAATGCAATAGTTCTTCTGACTCAAGGAAGAGGGTAACAGTCACTTCATCCCTACCATCTAAATGAGCAGTGATGAAATCTATTGTTTCTAGTCTTGATGGTTGTAATTATGCATTGGAAGTTAAACTTCCTGCTGAAAAGACAATGTTATGGCATAAGAGATTTGGCCACATTGGTGAAGAGGATCTACGTACCCTAAAAAATAAGAACCTCATTGAGGGGTTAGATGATTGTAATCTTGAGTTTGACTTTTGCGAACATTGCATTTATGGAAAACAAAACCGTGTTCAGTTTTACTCAAGTTCTCATAAGTCTTCTAGTGTTTTGGACCTCATTCATTTTGATGTGTTTGGTCCTGTTAATGTTCCTTCATTATCAAAATCTATATACTTTGTATCTTTTATAGATGATTATAGTAGAAGGACATGGATTTATTTTCTCAGAAGCAAATCTGAAATCTATAGCAAGTTTAAGGAGTTTAAAGCTTTTGCTGAAAATCAGATTGGTAAAAAGACTAAATGTTTGAGAACTGACAATGGTGGTGAGTTTTGTTCTATAGAATTTGATAAGTATTGCAAGGAACTTGGGATTGAAAGACATACGATAACTCCATACACACCGTAGCAAAATAGAGTTGTAGAGAGGATGAACAAGACACTGATGGAGAAGGCTAGGAGCATGCTTAGTGGAGCTAGTCTAGAACAAAAGTTTTGGGCTGAAGCTATTGCCATTGCTTGCTATCTGGTAAATAGATCTCCTACATCAGCTCTTGTTGGAAAGACACCCATGGAGATGTGGTCTGGTAGAAAGCCTTCAGTAAGGCATCTTCATGTTTTTGGTTGTGAGGCATATGCACATGTGCCTATGGAGAAGTGGTCAAAGTTGGAGAACAAAGCTGCTAAGTGTATCTTCATTGGCTATGGAATTGGTGTGAAAGGATACCAGCTTTGGGATCCCATGGATGAAAAAGTGTTGTATAGTAGAAGTGTCATCTTCAGAGAGCTTGCACCTTCTTCCACTATTTTGCAGCTTGAAGAAAAAGAAAAGAAAGAGGATGTTGTTCAGTTTCCTCTCACCCCTGAGAAGACTGAACAAAAAGACAATGTTGGACCTGATGATGAGGAGAACTCTAGCAGCTCTAAAAGCTCAGAAGAATAATCTAAACCTCAACCTCAGCTCTTGAGGAGGTCTACACAGATAAGAAAGCAACCTGAAAGGTTTGGTTTTGCATTGCTTGATTCTAGTTGTGCTTATGCTTTGATTACTAATAGTGATGAACCTAGAACTGTATCAGAGGCTTTGGATATGAAGGATGCAGGTTCCTAGAAGGAGGCCATGGAGGAAGAAATGGCTTCTTTGGAAAAGAATCAAACTTGGGACTTGGTGCCTTTGCCTCTTGGACGGAAACCCATTGGATGCAAATGGGTGTTCAAGAAGAAAATTGGTGCAAATGGAAGTGTTGAGAAGTATAATGCCAGATTGGTTGCAAAGGGGTATTCACAAGTGGAGGGTGTAGATTATGGTGAGATCTTCTCTCTCATTGCAAAGTTTACATCCATTCAATTCCTATTATCTCTCGCAGCAGCTTATGACTTGGAGGTAGAACAGATGGATGTGAAGACAACTTTCCTTCATGGTGACTTGGGGGAAGAAATCTACATGTCACAGCCAGAGCATTACATGGTGAAAGGTAAAAAAAAATTGGTACTTGAAGTTTGATGCCTTTGTGTTGTCAATTGGATTTGTGAGATTGAAATCAGATCACTGTGTGTATTATAAATTTGATGGTGATTGTATTCTCATTGTTGCACTATATGTTAATGATATGTTGCTCATTGGGAAGGGTAAGAATATGATTTCTGATTTTAAATCTCAGTTGTCAGCTTAGTTTGAAATGCAAGATTTAGGGGCAGCCAAGTACATTCTAGGAATGGAAATCAAAAGAGATAGAACCAACAAAAACCTTTGGTTAAGCCAGAGTAAGTATGTGAAGACTGTGTTGGACAGATTCAGTATGGTAGATTGTAGACCACTCTGTGTTCCCGTTTCTTTGGGGACAAAGTTGTCTGTTGAGGATTGTCAAAAATCTCCTAGTGAGGTGGAGGACATGAGCAGACTAATGCTAATGCTATTGGCAGTTTGATGTATGCTATGGTCTTCACAAGACCAGACATTGCCCAAGCAGTGGGATTCCTTAATCGATTTATGGCTAATCCTGGATGGGTTCATTGGGATGTAATTAAGCGAGTGTTCAGATATTTGAGGGGTACTTCTAAGTATTCCATTTGCTATCATGATAATGTTTCAGGACCTCTGCATTCTATTGATATTCATGGATTTATGGATTTAGATTGGGCAGGTGACATTGACAGTAGGAGATCCACCAGTGCTTATGTTTTTACATTGTTTGGTGGTACTATTAGTTGGATGAGTAAGCGACAACCTATTGTTACTTTGTCCACGACAGAAGCTGGGTATATGGCAGCAACTCATGCTTGCAAGGAATCCATTTGGCTTAAGAAATTGTGTTCCGATATTGGTGTTGATGCAGGTCAGATCATGATCAGTTGTGACAGTCAGAGTGCAATTTGCCTTGCAAAGAATCCAACTTTCCATGCTAGGACCAAGCACATTGATGTTCAGTTTCACTTCGTGAGGGACATGGTTGAGGATGGAAAGGTAAATTTGGAGAAGGTAGATACTTTGAAGAATGTTGCAGATGCATTGACGAAACCATTGGGCATAGAGAAGTTCATATGGTGTTTGGAGTCTATGGGCCTCTCAGCCTATAGCAGTTAAATCATGTTTTCTATTGGCTCTTACAAGGTGTTTGACAAGTGGGAGAATCTTGGGAATTAAGGTGTCTCAACCTTGGTAATTCTCTGCATTTGTAATGTTTGTATTTATTATATAATTGCCTATGTCGTAAATAATTGGAAAATCCATATTGTCTTATTGTGGGATGTGGCACGGTGATGTGTAAATCCTATATGGATTATGATAACTTGCATTTTTTTCCTCACATGAGGAGATAGGCGTCCAACCTAGTGGTAGGAATATTTTGCCATGTATCGGCATCTTTTATGTTGTGTAAGGAATGTTTGACCAAAACAGTTATGACGGATTCCTATGACGAATCTATGACATGTAAGAGTTGAGAATAGAAGGTTGTAAGATAGGGGATGACATGTGTCATGAAGCATCTTTGAATAAGGCATATTTGGGCATCCCAAGGTGGAATATGATGTGTTGTAAGATAATATGCTATTTATAGCATGTGTATAATAGATTCTCTTATAGCTGTAAGTTGTAACCACTGTGATAGATTCTATGACGGTCGTAAGTGTCGTAAGAGCATCTGTCATAGCCCATTTTGGAAATAGGTGACCTCTTTGGAATGGGCGCTGTGGACAAGTGTTAGACACATTCTACAATGTTGACCAAGTATCCCTAGGCGTGGGTTTTGGTTCAAGATGCCATATTGGATGCCCATTCCAAGAAAGGTCCAATATTGCCTTGTATTTCCTTTATATACAGGTGCTTGGAGATGGAGTTTGTATCACAGGTTTACAGGTACTGTTATGTTACCAGATTGACTCCAGACATGAGTGTTGAAGACCATTGAAGCTTGCATTGCATGTGTATTTTAAACATTCTTTCAGATTTGTTAATACATTGTGCGGGTCTCTGAGTGTGGGGTTTTTCACCCGATAAGGGTTTTCCCCACCGTAAATCTTTGTCTCTCTTCTTCTATCTACTTTTCGGTTCTTGTGTTTTGCTGTAATATCTCATGTTAATGGTTTAACATTACTATAATAGTTAGGATAAAGTTGAATTTGCATAGCCCTCTCCTCGATAGATTAGTGTAGGAAGCGTTTCCGCATGCCTAGCTTCCTTTCATGTACTGCATAGAAAATAGCCATCATTAGTTGCAGAGCCAAAGGAGTAGTGGAGACCACGGATAGTTGCATCTGAATGGAGTGAAGCTGAGTAATGACACCATGTGAATTCTTCTTAAGAATCTTTTCCAGGTGATGTGAACTTATGATGCTAAGAGACCCCGATTGTAAGTCCTTCAACATGTGTTTGTGCCCATTGTCTAAAAACTACATCCAAGGTTCAGCAAAATCCCATAAGATGGGTCCAAGTGTGTGTAACCATTGGGTGCCAAAAACCACATCACATCCACTTAAGGGCAAGGCAAACATGTCAGAGCGTAGGTTATAATTTCCAATAGAGATATGCACATTGCGACACTTCCCTTTGTAAGGTAATGTGCCCCCATTGGCAATCATGACTTCAAAGGTCGAGCAAGGATGAACAAAACAATCAGCCTGTTTGGCTATACGAGGGTCAATGAAATTATGAGTACTACTAGAATCAATGAGTATTGTAAGAGGGAGCTTCTTGAAGTAACCCTTGACCTGCATGGTTTGTGGGGCGGTGACTCCTGCTACGGCATGGAGAGAGATCTCTGGGTGGTCTTCCTGAGAAGTAGGGTCAACAGGTGACTGCTGAGTTTCAACCTGATCAACTACTATATCATAAGCATCTGCATAAACTTTAGTTTCAGGTGGAGAATCCACATCCAAGAGATAGAGCTTTTGCTCAACACATCTATGTCCCCGAGTGAATTTGTCATCACAATTATAACAAAGCCCTTTTTCTCTACATGCCGGCATCTCTGCTTTAGTCAAATGCTTGATAGCAGTTCTTCTAGGAGTTGGCATTATTTGAGGGCTTTAGGGATCCATATTTTTGAATGGAACAAAATTGGATTTGGAGTGTTGTTGAGCTGTGATCTTGTCCTCCACCAACTTAGCCAACCCTAAAGCTTCCATCATTGTGCTTGGGCAGAACATTTTAACCTCAGAGTGAAGTGCATCCTTCAAACCACTGACAAAACAACTCATGAAGAATTCATCAGACAATCCCTCTGTGTGATTGGCTACTTTTTCAAATTCTGTCTAATATTCTCTTGCAGTGCCTGTTTGGCGTAGTTTTGTGAGTGCTCCTGTGAAGTCATCAAAAGCACTAGGGCCAAATCGTTGCAAAATGAGTTTGCAAAAATCTTTCCATTTTAGCTCTTCATGAGTTTTGATGTACCAATGGAACCATTGAAGGGCTTCATGTTCCAAATGAAAGGAGTCAAGTGGGAGTTTTTTGACATCAAAAGTATTATGTAGATTGAAATATTGTTCTACCTGGTATATCCATCCAGTCGGATCATCACCATTGAAGCGAGGAAAATCAAGCTTCGGTCCATGAAAATTGCTGGAAGAAGAAAACCCTATATCTGCAGAAGAGTCTAGCTACCGTCTATTGTTCATGGATGAATGCTGAAGATTGAGCCCAAGAATTTTTTCATCCAGATCTTGGAGTTTGGTCTTGATGGCTGCAAGTTCCTCATCCATATTTTTTGCTCCTGCGCAGGTGACAACTATAACCAGGATTTTTTTCTTTTTGGAATGGGTAGAAAAACAAAAATAGAAACATTTTTAGTAAAGGAAATTTTGGATTTGGCAAAAAACTTTGATGGGTAATTGGGGTTTGACTAGGTTTTGGACACCTTTTGAGGAACAGGGAAGCAAGAAATGAGGATTTTAGAAGTGGGGTGAAAGAATGGGAAAATTTGTCCAAGAGGGACAAAGGAGCAGAAATAGGAAATGAACACTGTGGCAAAATTTGAAGCCGATTGGGTGAGAATCGAAGAAGTTATGGTAAACCCTAAAAATAGACAAATGTGGGATTTATGGCTTCGATAAGTGGAATTTGGGATATGGTCCTCAAGGAAGGAAATATGCAGAATGGAATTTTAGGGGTTCCAGTGAATTTTTAGAGGAAACAGAGCAAAAGCAAGGAAGACATTTATTTATTTATTTATTTTTCTGGAAATGATCTGCAATGGGATCTACAAACCGCTCTGGATAGATTTAATTGGTGATTTGTCAGGTGGTAATAGATATGGACCCCAGGTATGTTTGACTTCCTAAAGGTTTAGGGGATTCACTCAGATACCAATGCTATCTAACAGCTTGGGTATTGGGATAGTACCCCTCACTCCATGGCTCAGGTAAAACTAATAACCACTTTGCCACAAAGTGACATCTCTTGGTTTACCTCACGGATGGGAACTTGTGAATCAAGTAGGGGCCGTTACCCTTTTTGCTGGCAAGTCCTCTCAATGGGCCAGCTACTTCGGCATTCCTATGGTACTCCTCATAATGAGTTTTAGGGCTATGCCTAGGCACTTCCCACAATTAAGTGGATAGGGATTATTCCCTGATCTGAACTTGCAATTGAAATGAACAATACAGATGCAAAGAAAAAAGAACTACTGCAATAATCACAATGCCAGGAGGCCACTGCGAAAAAAAAAATTTGGTAGAAATTCCACCCAGTGAGCCCAAGAAATTGCTCTGATACTAGATGAGAGGAACCTCCTACAACAATATAATGAAAAATGCATGAAATAATAGAAATAACATAACACAAAAGGAATTTATTGATCATAGGCCACTTCGAGGGGGCAACCTCCTTTGAGCAAGCTCAATACAATAAACTTGTGGATGCCTTCATTGGCCTCAACACATACTTATATACTAAGTCTAATCTAAACAACTATTACTCCCCATGAATGTGGGATAAAACAATATACTCACTGGATGACTTACAAAGCATATGCGTCCAACAACAATATACTAACAAAGTAAAGAGAAGGGTTAAACACAGGTTCCTAACATAGACACCTTTATGTGTGGTTCTTCTTTAATAGTAATTGTAAACATAAGTGATGTTTCATATGATACTCTTGTATGAGCCTATAAGGCCATGTTGGTTTAAGGGACTAAGTCCAGAGTGAATTATGAAGCTAATTGTTCAGCCTTTAGCAATTCATTGATTGAGTATGATTGATGTGAGATATTCTAGGAATATAAAAATATTACTCCTTTTCCATAGTTATTATTAATATAATTATTATTTTGTTGTTATTTATTTGTTTGGATCTTACACAATGATATAAAAATATTACTCCCTTTCCACAATAATTATTAATATAATTATCATTTTGTTATTATTTATTTGGTTAGATCTTACACTCTAGGTGTTCTTGTTTGTTCTTATTAAAAATTAGAATATCATCCAATTAAAATATCATAAACTTACCCAATAGTTTCCTTAATACCTCATTCATCAACCGTATATGCATGCTTGATGTATTGGTCAATCCAAAGGGCATTACAAGACACTCATACAAACTCTAATTAGTCTTGAAAGCCATCTTACATGCATGCTCTTCTCTTATCCTAATCTAGTGATAACCACTCTTCAAATCAATCTTGGTGAAGTCCTTGGATCACTTAGACAATCCATGATATCATCTATCCTTGGCAAAATGAATTTATATCTCACAGTGAAATTATTGATTTCTCTAGAATCAATACACATTCTCCACTCATCATCCTTCTTAGGTGCTAGTACTGTAGGCACCACACATGGGATCAAACTCTCTTGAATCAAACCCTTGACAATTATTGCATTTTTCTATTTAGCTTCTCATTCTTTTTTGATGTCATTTATGTGATGGTTTATTCAACAAACTAGTTCTTAGAATTAGATCCATATGATGGTCGATACTCCTTACAAGTGATAACCCTTTTGGCATGTCAAGTATGATATTGTGTTATTCCTCTAGCAATTTTGAAATTTCCTATGGTGCTTCCTCATCACTTATGATGGTGCTCCCTTCATCTGTGACATTGCATGCCTTGGGAATTAGTGTAAAACAAACATTCTCATGTCTCAATCCATCTAAACAATTCCATCCATCTACTAAGCATGTCCTAGCATAGATACAAACTTGGTCTTCCTTGTCTTTTAGTGGCATTAACCTATGTCTTTAGCCATTTCTAGTTATAGTTTAACTATTTTCTCTCCCATCATTTATAGCCTATCAATAAAACAACCACGACCTCCCCAACAGTAGGTGACACATATCGATTGGCATTATATTACACAAGACTTCATCATGTAACCTGCTAATTTGAAACTTACTTAGCATTATTCATTAACCATCACTTTATGTTCTCTCCGTAAATTGAGCAAAGGCTTGGGTACTTCTACCTCCTCAATTTGAATTTCTCAATCATTTCTTCTAATACTAAGTTTTCTCTACTTTTGTTGTCAACAGTTACCTTGCAAAACTTCCCTCATTCTTTGCATCCAGTCTTGATTAGGTTCTTTCTTTGTATTGGTCCTTCCTTAGGGTACTCCATCAAAGCCCTCCTCATCATTAGTGATTCTCCATTTTGTTGGTTATCATCTAATTCATAAGATCTTCAAGGTTCTTCTACAAATGCAACTCTAGAACTACTTCTTGGTTTCTTTCCTTGGCCTTGAAAAAATTAAATGCTATGTGTCCTTCTCTACACTCTAAGTGCATGTTCCCTTGAAAGTAGTCATCTCATTTATTCTATATCCTTCTCATCCTCTCTAGTATCCATCTTTGTGATATGTATCTCCTTCCCCATTGTCCTTGTAGTTGTAGTTGCTATCCTCTCGACCTTTGCAGTAAGTGTCATGACTCTTTTATTCATTGTGGCATGCACCACTTCCTTTGGAAGGTAGAAATTGTTATCTCTCTTATCTTCCTAGTAAGGTCTTCTATCACCACATCATTATATTTCCCTATGGGGCCTCACTTTTCTTTTATGTCAATTTTTCCAGTTTGTAAACCTCTTTTTCAACTTGTCTTCTACTTTGATTGTAAATTGGTATGCCTCTTCTATGTTGGTCATCTTGACTAGACTTGGCTCTTCTTGAATACTTTACCTCAACCCAATGATGTATGTTGCAACCTTCTCTTTGTCAATCTCAATATGCATTGTCCTAATAATTAGTTTATGAAATTATTTGGTGTATTCCTTCATAGTCCTATCCCTTTACCTCAAACTATACAATTTCTTTAGTAGTTCTAGCTCATAGTCCATTGACATGAATTGTCTTTTCAATTTTGCAATCATCCTCTCCCATTTTGTTATCATTTCCTTTCCATTCCTATTTATTTCCAATTTTACTTCCTTGCACCGAAAAACTTGTTCCTTTATCTTGGTCTTTGCAAACATAACTCTCTTAGGGTCTTCAATATCCTCATACTCAAAATATTCATCTAGTTCATTTATTCAATCAATCAGTTCTTCAGAATTCAAATAACCATAGTAGTCTAGAACTTCCCTTCTAGGTCTCTTGAAATATTGGAAATGGCCTTTAACACTTTTACCTTATCCAACTCTTCTTCCTAATCTTCCAATTCTTGTACAACATCTTTGACATCCTCTTCCATATCACTCTCATCATCATCCCTTAGGATTCAACCCATTTTCTATCTTCTTCTAAGGATTTCAATTGAATTTTGTTCTCTCTCACCTCTTTCAATACCTCATCCAACATTATGGGAATGTTAGTAACTCTCTAGACTCTTCATGGAAGCATATTTCCCATATTTGTTGCAAAGTACCTCCGGTTAGTGAACCACCTACAATCACCCCTCGCAATCACCTCTTAGCTGATAATAGGTTGACAATTTTCTTGTAGGTTGGCTCAATTCAATGATTTGTTCACATCCAAAACCCATGGAACAACAATTTAACCTCCTCAAGCTTTAAACATTATGCTCTGTGTGATGCCCCATCATGCAACCTAGAGGGCTAGACTAAAAAGTGCTAAATTACAGAAATAATTTTTTTTTAAAGAAACAAATTGAAATATTAGTAACCAAGATATCATAATACGCAACATAAAGAAAAGTGCACTTCTGACTCCTCTAGGGAAACATAACTACGTCAGTGAATATAAAGTTTATATAGCACAAGTAAGATACATAATACTGCTACAACAAATAAGAACAACTTTTACATTTGCAAAATAGCTAGTTTACAAGGTCACGTTACAAGATTACAAGACCGATCATGTCAGTTTACAAAAGAATACATATGGAAGTATACAACAACTCTGAAGGTGGAAAGCAATCTAAAACTAGAACACCTTTGCACAAGACTCAAACCGCATCTCCAAGATGACCAATCGATAGCTCTGCCACCCAACCATGTGGAACCCTAAGGTCCACCCCTCTGAGCTCAGAGATAACAACAAGGATTCCACTAAGCCAAAGTAACAATATCCAAAATAACCAGACGAAAATAGACTGACACCACCGACCAAATCATCAACGCTGCACAAGACTAGGTAACACTCCAGACGCAACCATGAAACATAGGAGGGAAGTAGATAAGCTACAGTGAGGAGAGTGTCATCGCATGGTCCTAGTCATGGGTTATCAAGGCTATCTCTCACTAGAAGCCAACCCCATCTCTGGTTATCCTGGTGACCCTTTGGCACTGGCCCCATAGGGTGACACATGCGGAGCCGACACATCCTTTCATGTGGACGAGGAGGTCGACCTTGCTGACCAGGCCTTCTCATCCCATCCTGAGTCTTTGAGAGCACTCAAGACATGGGTGAGGAAACATACTTATCTTGTTATGTGAAAGTCTACCTGACCCACCTAGATATATTTTAAAGTTATCACTTGATTACAACTTCCATGGGGTTATCCAGGTAGCCACTTTGGGCGCTAGCTCCACCATGGATGCCACTCTCCTTTCTACACTAGCTAATCTTATACAACATCTAAAACAAATGACATGCATGAGCGAGGGCTACAAGACATCAAACTTCTCACAACCCATCATGATACATAAATAGATACCAAGATCCATATCCAAGAGGCTATCTCCCCATTCATTACAAGACTCAAAAATTCAATTAACCCATTACATAGACACACCATATTATTGAACTGAAAACCAAGAATCTACACCTCTGGAGTAGAAAGGCTGAACATAAAACTAATGTCTAAGAACCATTTTTGACAAGGACAATGCTTTCGCATCTTGACACAAAGAAGTCACGACATCCCTCAAGATTCCCACTTCACAAATAACCATATCATAGACAAAAACTCCACCCTAAGGTAAACGTAATGATCCAATACAAGCATAAAGACACAACCAGGAGAATAATCGAGTAAAAGTGATTCAATGAACTCCTAATTTAGTCATGAAATCAACTATGAGATTATAACTTCCATTTCAAGAAAATTCTAGTTTATGGAATAACAATCTCTCTCCAAAACTAGAAGTAAATTTCTTAACTAATTCCCTAACAACCATTCTCTCCTAATAAAGATAAACCGTAATATAATGATAAACGTAAATTTCCAACTAAAATCTACTAATTTCACATCCTAATATGCACAACCACAATTATAAAAATATTCCAGTAGTAATGAAAAGAACTTTCCGTCTACCATCTAATTATTACAATTTTCTAATGAACAACTATAACACAATATATTTCTTATAAGCATAGATTACCATCTCTAAAAAAACAAATTCAATTTCAAAACAAAACACTGTACATTTTTACCTATGAGCATAAGTTATCATTTAATGTTTAACAATTACAATTTCTAATGACAACACTATAAGCTTATATATATATTTTCCTAACATCTTACTATTTACTAATTCTAATAACCACAACTATAAGTAAAAAAATTTCCCTAATTCAATTTTGTTATAATTACCAATTGCTAAAACAACAACTCTATTTAAATACACATAATTTCCATAAACATTACTTACTACCTAACATATTAAAAAATTTAGATCAAACATATATATATATATATATATATATATATATTCGCATGGAATCCCATCTACATTTTTCTATCTTCAAAACCTTAACAAAACAACTACACTATTCAAGTGAATCTATTTCACTAAAAGTGTCAACTTCTAAATTTTACAATTTACCCAAGACACATTTCACTAAAACCAGCCAAACATTTGATGTAGCAGAGAATATAACATAGAAACCTAACACCATCACTATAATTATTTCATTGTGGTTACACGACTACACAAAAAAAAACATGTATCCTGCTATTAGATTCGACTAACCCTACACTTCTACGACCACAACAATAAACTAGTGCAAATACACATTATTGCTATAAATTTGACTATAAATTTGACTAACACATTAAACTACACTTTCCCATCCCACGCTCGACTATAGCCTGCTAAAAGCGACGTCAACAACCACCTATACCTTACACTATAATACATGCAATCAAACATGGCTATCTGGTCATTCTGGCCAAAAAGGTGGAATAGGTTCATTAGCATATGCCATGCTTGGTAAGAACTATCAGAAAGAAAATCCACAACCAATACTAAACCAACAGTCAGCCAGTCCCAAGACAATAGAAAGTTGGAGAGTAAAAGGATAACTACCAAAAAAAATGACTCCACCTTCAATCTATTCCTATAGAATTTGTTGGACTAGGGCACAAAAAGGAGATTCCACAAGGTTATTCAATTTATGTTTTCTAAGATGATGAGAATAAAGTAATTGTAGCAGAGGTTCGGTCAAGGCAGATATAGAGGAATATACAGGAAGATTATGGGCAGAACATAATGCCAATAAATGGCAGTCAAGACACAAGGTTAAAGATAAAAGTAAAGCTCATATAGCAAAAAATTCTTATGTGATTGACTAGATTTCAATGATAGAAAAGGCATATGTATAATATCAATCCTAGCCCTACAACAGAAGCCTAGAAGGGAGCGTAGTCATCCACTGAGCATAAAAGCAAAAGGGTATATCATACAGATAGAATAGTTGGAAAAATCTGCCAGACATATAATCAAAACATGCAATCAAAGATAGGTACGTGAGTTATTTTGCAAAATGTTCAAAATAAATAATGTCTCTTATCATTCTTTGGTTTGCAAGATATGAACAAAGATGGATTTTGTTAAATAGCTAAAATATTTTCAAGAAACATGACTAACAGTTACAAGGACAGAACTCTCCTTGACTCATCAAAATATGTGCTTGGAACAACATGAAGCAAGCAAATTTTAGTCACAAAGTATGGTCAGAAATACTCTTGAAGGCATAGATGCAAAAATGGAGAATCACAGACAAAGCCCGATGACTATTGACAAACTCCCTTAAGAGAAGTCCTAGCAATGAATGCAGGAACGCCAAGATGGGAAATTGACATTAGAGCATCTAGAGATTAAAACTTGCAGAGATAACGATTGAAACATGACAAAACTGAATGAGGTTTGAATTGGCATAAGGATCCAAGAATGTCACAATTTTTGATTTAAAAATTCCCAAGGATGATCAACTACAGAAATCAAGGTGGGAGAAAATGACAGGTAATCCAAAACAAAACCTCAGACTAAGAGATTCTAAAGCACGAGGGAGAATAATTAATTTATCCAAGCACAAATAACACTTAGACAAGAATTATATAGAAACATACCTGGAACAACAACATTGATCTGGAGCCTCCAATTTCTTCCATATTCTTGAAACCAATTGTTTGTTTTTCCCCCAATTCGTATATTATCTTTCCAACTCCCCCTCTAGAACAAAATCCCCCAATATAAAAATGGCTCAGCTCATAAATTAACATAGACATGCATCTGTTACCCAGGATCCCACTCCTCCGAGAATTCAAAATCTTGCTATAAAATGAGATCCCAAGACTTACAATTTTAAAATTGACAACTCATGGCATTAATTCACTTACCAAAAATTATTCTTTAACCAAATATATACTAATTACCCATAACCATAACTTATGACACAAATACTCTTGGATAGTAGATAATTAATTGTAGTCTATTTTAAAATTTAACTAAGGTGTCATTCCAAGATCTAGGCTAAACCAAATATTATCCAATAAACAAAATAGAAGCATTATTATTTTAATAATAAACCATTAAAGTATTATCCAACTACACAAGAGCATTATTAACACAACACAACGACACTCCATGACACAAGATTACCAAACATAAAAGGAAAGGACCAAGCATCAAAACACGACATGAGACCACAATAGAAGACAAGGACTGAGCTAGTGGAATAGACCTCGTGTTATCTCCTATCATTGATACCCATTGGTGCAAGAGCCCTCTCAAACCTGCTATACCAGGTGGAGTCGAGGCTCGGTACCTGTAGCCTACATTCGAACAATTGGTTGTATACAATCCAATATATATGTCTACACACTGAGAGTCAGAGAATCACGGCATAGTAGGGTACACGAAGTGAGTAATACTACACCGTCCCTGCTATTCAACAAGATTATAACCACTGCATTTGAAAATATATATCAATGGATCTAATAAAACATGTAGATATTAATCCATTACTAATCATGTCTAACACATCATAACTGAAGTAATAATAATGTCATCATAAACTCATAACACATTTCTAACTATATCAATCGAACATAGTCCATAAAAGATAAAAATAAACATAAACCAACACTTACTAATCAAATGTCTCAGAACTATATCAATGCAATGAAAGGCTAGCAACTATCTCAGAACTAGCAGAGAGAAATATGAAACTAACAACTATCACAAGCCAAAATGCAAGGGGCATTACATCCTCCCCCTAGAATTAGGCTTACTCCTAGAAGCCTGCAAATAAGTAAGGATATGACTCTCTCATCCTGGAAGCATCCTCCTAGGTAGCAAAAGTCTCATCATTAGGATCCCACTGGACCCTGAACTGGTCGACGTCTCTATCCCTGAGAGCAAGTCTCCTGTGTTGTAGAATGCTTACGGGCTCCAAATCCAGTTTCCTGTCCTCTACCTATAGAGCAATCCAATCAAGAACATGAGCAATGTCTGGATAGTAAGGTCTAAGTACAGAGACATGAAACACATCATGGATGCATGAAAGGCTAGGCAGCAAAGTAAGATAATAAGAAACTAGACCGATCCTCTCCAACACCTCAAAAGGTCCAACAAAGCGCAGTGGTAGCTTAGAGCCCTTTCCGTAGCAGATCAGACTCTTTCGCGGTCGCACACGCAAGAACACCTAATCCCCAATAGAAAATTGACGATCGATCCTATGAACATATGCATACTTCTTCTGTCTATCCTGAGCTGCCACCAAATTCTCTCTAATCCTCTCAACCTATTGCTCCATATCTCTTAGCATATCTGGACCCAAAAGAACTCTATCCTCCAGATGATCCCAACTCAGAGGGGTCCTACACAGATGACCATACAAGGCCTAAAATGGAGACATGCTGATAGAACTGTGGTATCCATTATTATAGGAAAACTCCACCAAGTATAGGTAGTCCTCCCAACGGTTCTGCTGATCCATCACATACATCCTCAACATATCCTCAAGAACCTGATTAACCCTCTTGGTTTGACCATCAGTCTCAGGATGGTAAGATGAACTAAAGTTCAACTGTGTCCCCAAGGCATGCTACAAAGAAGTCCAAAGTGAGGAAGTGAACACTGGATCCCTGTCGGAGATGATCCTATGAGGAATCCCATGAAGTCTGACGATGTCCTCCATGAACACTCTGGCCACCATGGTAGCATTGTAAGAAGAATGGATAGGAGAGAAGTGAGCTACCTTCGTCAACCTATCCACAGTGACCATAATAGCATTGTGTCGACGAGAGGATACCGGCAAACCAACAATGAAGTCTATCGAAATGATATCCCACTTCCACTCTGGAATCAAATGAAGCTGCAAAAGACTTGTAGGATACTGATGCTCCACCTTCACCCTCTGACACTCAAGACATCTCAACACAAAATTAGCAATATCCCGCTTCATACCACTCCAAAAGTATAGCTAATGCAGATCTGCATGCATCTTCTTGCCACCGGGATGACCAGAATAGGGTGCCCGATGCACCTCTGACAACACTAGGGTATGAAAACCCTTAGAACTAGGAACATAGATATGACCCAAATGTCATAAAAGACCATCTAATTCACAAGAGTAACCAGAGAATCTACCCTTTAAAGGTCTACCAGAATCAATCTTGGATCTCACCTCCTGGCACCAACTTTTGGTAGGAAGTGCTGCAAGAATTTAACCTCTCAAATCAACTGTAAGAGAGATTGTTGAGATCTCATGCCTCCGACAACTAAGAGCATCTACTACCACATTCTCCTTGCCCTGAATATATCTGACCTCAAAGTCGTACTCACACAAGAACTCCATCCAATGCCTCTGCCTCGCATTCAAGTTTGGCTGCGTAAAAATATACTGCAAACTACGATGATCACTATGCAGCTCAAACTGATGCCCTATGAGAAAATGCCTCCATCTCACCAAGGCATGCACAACTACTGCTAACTCCAGGTCATGAGTGGGATAGTTCAATTCATGATCCTTGAGTTTGCGAGACTCATAGGTAATCACGTGACCATCCTGCATCAGAACTACTCCCAAACCCTCCAAAGAAGCATTGGTACAAACAACAAAGTCCTGTTGGATCTAGGGCATACAACTGAGAGGGGGGGGTGAATCAGTTGTATAGAACTTGTTCTCTTTCAAACACTTAATTCTCTGTTGTTAGTTAGCAGCATATCAAATAATCATTCATGGAAGCACAATACATAAACACAAGAGCAGATAAGCATCAACACATTGAACACCAAGATTTTGACGTGGAAAACCCGGTTAAGGGAAAAACCACGGGGTGATTAACCCAAGAATTATTCTCTGTTAGAAGAATAAGGAAAAATGAATGGCACATGCCAATAAGGGCTCACTGCCCGAGCACACTGCTCACAAAGAGGCCCACTGCCTACAAGGAGACACACTGTCTACAGAGTGATAAGAATCACAGTCTTGAACTGGAGAATGACATCTCTACCATGTCCGGATCAGTTCCAATTAAGCCCAACAATCTCTGCTCTGCCTTTCGCACTTTTCTTCGCTACTCCATACTCATCCACATACTACATCACTGAAATGAATTCACAAATCATTATTTATACAAGACATCGACTTAGGAACAAGCATCTAAGTCGGCAAACAACCATAGGAGTATCCGCAAGATGAATAACACATCCGGTCGGCTATCACAAGAACATTCGCAGGATGAACAACTCATCCGGTCGGCTAAACAGAGCAATAACTTCATCCGGAAGAATAACTTCAATTCCGGGCTCTGCCATCAATGCGGACCAACAACACAACTTAAACATGATTCAAGAACCTTCACAAGTCTGTCTGAATGTCCGGATACATCCGCACTTTCTCTGCTCACTGGGATCTCTTGTCTTCCTCATCCGGAACTTCAAGAACACAGTCTGTCGCCACTGTCATAATGCAGGAGGTACATCCGGACCTCCAAATTATACACAAATCAGGATGAAACATCACAAGGACATATAAAACACTCCTTCCAATCCGCAGATTATGATAATACAATTCCGGACCTCACCGGACCTTTTTGTGATCCTTTGTCACCTCCGGATACTTGCCGGACCCGGTTCTATACCGGCAGCCATAACTCCTTCAGATCTTTATGCGGACCTCTGAAATCTTAACTGTAGCATCTTAAGACTCATATCTACTAACCCTTTAATCCGCATCCTCCGGTTCTCATCCTATACAGTATATTTACCTTCTTCTCATCACTGTTCTTCACTGTTCCTGACTGAGGCTAATTTTCTCAATATCCTCAGCACAAAGCTCATCAAATCCTTCTTGTCAATGCAGTGTGAGTATGTTGACATCAATGACAACAATGGCTCACCTCATACTTGCAACAATCTCCCCCTTTGTCATTGATGGCAACATATGATGTGAAAAACCATCAAGACAAGAACTTCTCTTTTCTGTCACAGCTCCCCCTATCAACAACAACTCCTCACATGTCTTCCTTTGCTGCTCCCCCTTTGATCATCAACCACTTGTTTTTCACATGTCTTCTCTCCCCCTTTGACATCAATGGCAAAGGGCTCATACTTGCAACTCTCATGCATCAGAATAATACCAGCTGCTCCCCCTTAGTTGCAGCTCCCCATTAGTCCGGATCACAAGATATGACTGTGATAGCCACCGGACTGATGCACATCAGTGCATCTTAGTTCATCACCGGAGGGGCCATGACCCCTAACTTCTCCCGGAGATATTCAAAAGAGTCCTTGGGAAGAGGTTTTGTAAAGATATCTGCAATCTGATTCTTGGAGGGAACATACTCCAATCTGACTTCTTCCTTGTTTACTTGTTCTCTCAAAAAGTGAAATTTGATAGATATGTGCTTAGTCTTAGAATGCAATACCGGATTCTTGGAAATATTAATTGCACTTGAATTATCACAGAAAATTGTGATAGGCTCCTCATATTCAACTTTGATGTCTCTTAGCATCTGCTTCATCCACAAGATTTGAGTGCAACTACCTGCTGCTGCAATGTATTCTGCTTCAGTTGTAGACAGAGATATTGCATCTTGTTTCTTGCTTAGCCAAGAAACCAATCTCTTCCCCAAAAAGAATGCTCCACCACTAGTGCTCTTCCGGTCATCCACATCTCCTGCCCAATCTGCATCTGTGTAAGCATGAAGAGAAAAATCCGGATCTCTAGGATACCATAGACCATACTCAACTGTCCCTTTCAAGTATCTAAAAATTCTTTTGATTGCCATAACATGAGATTCTCTAGGATCAGCCTGGAATCTTGCCACAAGACCAACAGCTTGCATTATATCTGGTCTAGTTTGAGTGAGATACAACAATCCACCAATCATTGATCTATACTTTGTCTGATCTGCCTTTGGAGAATCATCATCTTTGCTTAACTTACATCCGGTTGCCATAGGAGTGTTCATAGGCTTTGAGTCTTCCATACCAAATTTCTTTAACAATTCTTTCACATATTTGGTCTGAGAAATGAAGATCCCTTCTTTTGTTTGAGTAATTTGCAGACCCAAGAAGAAATTCATTTCACCAAGCATAGACATTTCAAACTCACTTTTCATCTGATTTGCAAAAGTTTTACACATACTATCTCTTCCTCCAAAAATGATATCATCCACAAACACTTCAACAATCAGAATGTTTTCATGATCAATTTTGAAATATAAGTTGCTGTCAGCAGTACCTTTGTTGAATCCAATCTGCACAAGATGCTTATCCAACCTTTCATACCATGCTCTTGGGGCTTGCTTCAATCCATACAAAGCTTTCTTCAACTTGCAGACCATATCATTATTATCAGACAATTGAAATCCATCCGGTTGTTCAATGTAGACTTCTTCTTCCAGATCACCATTTAGGAAGGCAGACTTGACATCCATCTGATATACCTTGAAATCTTTGAAGGCAGCAAATGCAAGAAGTAATCTGACTGCTTCAATTCTTGCTACCGGAGCAAAAGTCTCTTCAAAGTCAATTCCTTCTATTTGAGAGTAGCCTTTGCAGACCAATCTAGCTTTGTTTCTGATTACTTCACCAGCCTCATTTAGTTTGTTCCGGAAGACCCATTTGGTTCCAATTACATTCCTGTCTCTAGGTCTGGGAACAAGATCCCAAGTATGATTTTTCTCAATTTGCATCAGTTCATCTTCCATTGCTTTGGTCCAATTTTCATCATTGCAGGCTTCATTTATTGTTTTAGGTTCAATCCTTGAAATCAGACAACATTCATTCTGATCTTGAGCAATATTCCTTCTAGTTTGTACACCTTTGCTTCTGTCACCTATGATCTGATCTTCAGAGTGATTCAGTTTTACATACCTTGGAATTTTGGGAGTATCCAGTACTGCCGTTTCTTGATCAGGCTCATTTAAACCTAACTCTTCTTCCTGATTTACCGGATCAGGCTGACTCTGTTTCACCGGAGAGGATTGAGTTCCTTGAACACTATCTTGGTCATCTTCATCAAATTCATAAAATCTTGAAGGCTTCTCAATTCCTTCATCAACCTTTACATTGGTACTTTCTATCATCTTCCTCAATCTCTTATTGTAACACCGATATGCTTTGCTTTGAGTGGAGTAGCCCAAGAAAATTCCTTCATCACTTCTAGCATCAAACTTTCCTAGATCTTCATCTCTTTTAATATAACACTTGCTACCAAATACCCTGAAATATTTCACAGTATGAGTGATGCCAAACCAAAGTTCATAGGGGGTCTTACCGGTGTTGTTTCTGATTTGAACTCGATTGAGAGTGTAGACTGCAGTGCTGATAGCTTCTTTCCAAAACATTTGAGGAACATTTGCTTCCAACATCATTGTCCTAGCAGCTTCCTGGATGGTCCGGTTCTTTCTCTCAACTACTCCATTCTGCTGTGGAGTCCTAGGAGCAGACAATTGTCTCCTTATACCCTGTTTCTCACAAAAGTCAATGAATTCACCAGATGTAAATTCACCACCTCTATCAGACCTTAGACACTTTAGTTTCAATCCGGTTTGATTCTCCACCATAGCTTTGAAGATTTTGAACTTCTCAAAAGCTTCTGATTTTTCTTTCAGAAAGGTAACCCACATCATCCGGGAATGATCATCAATTAACAACATGAAATATCTATCACCTTGCAGACTCTTGATTCTTGTCGGACCACATAGATCAGTATGTACTAATTCCAACAATCCGGTAGAAGACTGATCTTTGCTTTTAAAAGAGACTCTGCTTTGTTTGCCTAACTGACATTCTTTACACACACTGTTTGTAGGTTTTATCAACTTTGGAAGATCTCTCACAGCCTGAGTATTGCTAATTTTGATGATGTTATCAAAATTTACATGACACATTCTTCTATGCCATAACCAACTCTGATCAATTTGAACAAACAAACAACTTTTATTTGAACCAACCAGATGAAAGATGTTACCTCTTGTCTGAGTACCGGATGCAATTTCAGTTCCGGAGCTTGTAAAGATTCTGCATTTTCCATTCTTGAACCGGAGATCATAGCCTTTGTCCACTAACTGACCAACACTGAGAAGATTGTGCTTCAATCCTTCAACATATAGTACATTACCTGTTTTGCTCTTACCATCAAAGGAAATAGTTCCCCTACCTCTGATTCTGCCAGCAGAATTGTCACCAAACTTTACCATTCCTCCTTCATATCTTTCCAAATCTAAGAACTTATTCTTGTCACCAGTCATATGGTGAGAGCATCCACTGTCAATAACCCAATCATCCTTTTCTTCCACTTGAGCAGCCAAGGCTTTTTCAACAACTTTGTGATTGACAGATTCAGAGAGCAAGGAATCTTCTTCCTTGATGGCTATAAACACCCACTCATTTCCGGATTTGCTTCCTGGATCTGATTCATCATCTGTTACTCCTTCATTGTCATCTTCTTCATGAACATAATAGCAATTCTTTTGAAACCTTTGTCTGTGAGTATTAGATCTTGCAGATCTCTCCGGACATCTTGAGGCAAAATGACCAATCTTATTGCAGTTAAAACACTTAAAGGGTAGTTTTCCTTCATACTTACCGGATCCTCTTGGCAGTCTCTTTGCAATGAGGGCTTCAAGTTGAGCTGTTTCTGCTTCTTCTTCTTCCATGTCTCTTCTTGCTTGATCATACCATGATATTTTCCTTGATGAGTTTTCACCCGGATCAAATCTCTGTTTGCCTTTCACATAGGCACTGGCTTTAAAAGCAGACTCAGTCTTGGGTGGATCATCTCCAAACTCGGTCATTTCAAATGCAGCTAGTTTGCCAGCCAATTGTTCTCTTGTGACAGTTGTGTGGGCTCTGAATTCATCAATGGCAGCAACTTTGATTTTGTAGACAGCAGGAAGGGATCTTAGGATTTTGCAGACAATCTCATTTTCATCTAGAGTTCCACCAGCATTTCTGATTCCACATACCAGCTCATTTACTCTTGGCATAAAGGTAGTAATGTTTTCATCATCTCTCATTTTCAATCTTTCAAATTTCCCTTTCAGACTTTGCAACCTTGCACTTTTGACAAACTCATCTCCTTCATACAGAAGTTCCAGTTTAGTTAGGATCTCATATGCAGTTGGTAGGTCAATGACATTCGAGAGATCTGAGTCATTCAATGCGCTTAGAAGAGCTTCCTTGGTCCGCAGATTGTTTTCAGCTTCTGTGGTTTCATCAGGAGTTGTCGGACCACCTTGTGGGGGTATATATGGTTTTGAAATCATAGCCAAGTATGCTTTTCCCATACATTCCAAATGACACTTCATGCGACCTTTCCAGAGAGTGAAGTTGGTTCCATCGAACTTCGGACTATCCTTCTTGTATGACGACATCCTGGATCACCTCAAGCGGTTAAGCTCCTATCAGAGGAACTCAGCTCTGATACCAATTGTTGGATCTAGGGCATACAACTGAGAGGGGGGGGTGAATCAGTTGTATAGAACTTGTTCTCTTTCAAACACTTAATTCTCTGTTGTTAGTTAGCAGCATATCAAATAATCATTCATGGAAGCACAATACATAAACACAAGAGCAGATAAGCATCAACACATTGAACACCAAGATTTTGACGTGGAAAACCCGGTTAAGGGAAAAACCACGGGGTGATTAACCCAAGAATTATTCTCTGTTAGAAGAATAAGGAAAAATGAATGGCACATGCCAATAAGGGCTCACTGCCCGAGCACACTGCTCACAAAGAGGCCCACTGCCTACAAGGAGACACACTGTCTACAGAGTGATAAGAATCACAGTCTTGAACTGGAGAATGACATCTCTACCATGTCCGGATCAGTTCCAATTAAGCCCAACAATCTCTGCTCTGCCTTTCGCACTTTTCTTCGCTACTCCATACTCATCCACATACTACATCACTGAAATGAATTCACAAATCATTATTTATACAAGACATCGACTTAGGAACAAGCATCTAAGTCGGCAAACAACCATAGGAGTATCCGCAAGATGAATAACACATCCGGTCGGCTATCACAAGAACATTCGCAGGATGAACAACTCATCCGGTCGGCTAAACAGAGCAATAACTTCATCCGGAAGAATAACTTCAATTCCGGGCTCTGCCATCAATGCGGACCAACAACACAACTTAAACATGATTCAAGAACCTTCACAAGTCTGTCTGAATGTCCGGATACATCCGCACTTTCTCTGCTCACTGGGATCTCTTGTCTTCCTCATCCGGAACTTCAAGAACACAGTCTGTCGCCACTGTCATAATGCAGGAGGTACATCCGGACCTCCAAATTATACACAAATCAGGATGAAACATCACAAGGACATATAAAACACTCCTTCCAATCCGCAGATTATGATAATACAATTCCGGACCTCACCGGACCTTTTTGTGATCCTTTGTCACCTCCGGATACTTGCCGGACCCGGTTCTATACCGGCAGCCATAACTCCTTCAGATCTTTATGCGGACCTCTGAAATCTTAACTGTAGCATCTTAAGACTCATATCTACTAACCCTTTAATCCGCATCCTCCGGTTCTCATCCTATACAGTATATTTACCTTCTTCTCATCACTGTTCTTCACTGTTCCTGACTGAGGCTAATTTTCTCAATATCCTCAGCACAAAGCTCATCAAATCCTTCTTGTCAATGCAGTGTGAGTATGTTGACATCAATGACAACAATGGCTCACCTCATACTTGCAACAAGTCCCTAGTAGGATCAAGAACTGCTAAAATAGGTGCACTAGTCAACTGCTCCTTAAGAGTCTGGAATGATGCCTGACACTACTCTTACCAAACAAACTTCTTCCCTTTCCTCTGAAGAGAAGTAATAGGATGGGCAATCCTCGAAAACCCCATAACAAAATGGTGATAGTAACCTGCCAAACCCATAAAACTGCGGACCTCAGAAACATTAGTAGGTGCAGGCCAATCCATAATAGCTTGATCTTCGAAGGATCCACCGCAATACCCTCTCCAAAGGTAACATGACCCAAATACTTCACCTCTATCTGAAAGAATTCACATTTCAACAAATTGGCATAATGCTGATTTTCTCTTAGACACTGCAACACCTGACGCAAATGCTCCTCATGCTCCTCCATAGTCCTCAAATAGATCAATATATCATCTAGAAATACAAGGACAAATCTGTCGAGATAAGTGCGGAAAACACCGTTCATCAGGCTCATGAAAACTGAAGGTGCATTCGTCAACCCAAACGATACCACTGTGAACTCATAATGTCCATAACAGGTGCAAAATCTATTTTGTGAATATCTACCTCAAATATCTGCAACTGGTGATATCCTGACTTAAGGTCAATTTTAGAGAATACCTTGGCCCCCTTAATCTGATCAAACAAATCATCTATCTGAGGCAAGGGGTACCTATTTCTCACTATTACCTTATTGAGCTATCGATAGTCGATACATAGCCACAAAGATCCATCCTTCTTTTTCACAAAGATCACCAGTGCTCCCCAAGGAGAGACACTAGGTCGAATGAATCCTTTGGCTAACAACTCCTCCAACTGCAGTCGAAGCTCCTTAAGCTCCTGAGTGGTCATCCTGTATGGAGCTTGAGAGATGGGCTCTGCATCGAGAACAAGATCGATCCTAAAGTCGATATCATGCTTAGGTGGCATCCCCAGAATATCAGATGGGAAAACATTAGCATACTCCCTCAAAAGTGGGTGATCATCAAGAGATGCCTCTCGCCTCTCCTCCATCTCCAAGTCAGTAACAAACACTACAAAAAGCTGACATCCCTGACGCATGCATCTCTTAATTTGTATAGCAGAGATCATACGTAGGGAAATAGGTCTCTGAACTCCTACCACCTCAACCTCTGCACCAAAATCATCCACACATCTAACAAACTTATGCCGACAATCAATCACTACCTAATGGGCCTCTAACCAATCCATCCCCAAAACTATATCATATGATCCAAGGGGTGTGAAGGTCTACTGTAGTGGATAGAGAACCAATCCTCAACTCACACCTAAGAACTAGAGACTCAACTATAACCTTAGCCCCGAAAGCCAACTCAACCTGCCACCTATCATCCTACTTTATTGCCACTAAGCCACAACACTCTACAAGAGAAGGAGATATAAATGAATCAGAAGCACCATAATCAAAAAGAACAAAAAAAAAATACCTCGCATGAAACTAGAAGTCTCCACCACAGTGCCTTGATGCTCTGCCTGACGGTTATCCACCACTGCAAAGACTCTATGTGATCTGCTTGCATCACCAACGGTTGGCTCAGAAGCTACCGGTTGATGTCCAAACCGTGAAGCACCCTTCTACGGGCACTGTCTAGCAATATGGCCCTGTAGGCCACAAGAGAAACACCATGTGCCTCTACCAAAACCACCGCCACCCTAGAAAGCACTAGACTGCTGAAAACTGCCTCTACTCATTATGGACTGAATGCTCTAAGTGGGTTGATCAACACGATCCTGTCTAGCACGCTGCCAATTCTGGTTCTTCTTATTTTGAAATCTATTACCTTGTTGATGCTGAGAATTCTTCAGCTTGGACTGAGAGTAATGCTGCTGTTCTCCACCCTTAGAGGGTGCATGAGAACCTGATGCCTGAGCATGACCACCATGAGAACCATATCCTGCAAAAGGTGCACTACCAATGTGCACACCTATATGCCCACTAAGTGCCATGGCCAAATTCTCCTCCACTAATCGGGCTTTCTCCACGACAACCTCCATAGACTTAGGTTCGAATAGATGAACCCCTCCACTAATCCAGGCATTCAAACCCTTGATAAAATGCTACACCAGCATAGACTCATCATCCCCAATACATGCATACCCTTTGAGCTCATAAAATTTGCACTCGTACTACTCAACTGTCATGGCCAACTACCTCAGGTCGTGAAACTCAACTGTGCGGCACTACCTCCAATGATCAGAAAGGAAATGGGCTCTGAACCTCTCTAAAAACAACTCCCAAGAGATGGTGCTAATGTCTAAATGCAGCTTCTACTTCTCTAACCGCCACCAAGTTGAAGTAAACCCTCAGAGATGCAAACTGACACATCTGGATTTGGTGTTGCTACCATATGGATGTATGGTGAAACATCTACCTATATACAACAACCAAGTCTCTACCTCTAGAAAACTACCAACTCCATCAAAGGTAGGAGGGTGTGCTCTTAGAATATCTCTCATATGGCTAGCTAGTGTGGCCTTCTTCTCAACTGTCAACTCCCTCCGCCTAGGAGATCTCTCTCTCTCTAGGACCTGGTTGATCTACCTCTTGACCCCCTCTAGGCTACTCAACCTCTTGTCTAGGGCCTAAATGGGCAAGGGCCTCCTCAAGAATATGTCTCAACTGGGCTCCCTCAGGCTGACCCTGACCCTCCATATTCTGACCCCCGCCTTGATGGGCACTCTCATGAGGAGAATTTGGAGGAGGTGTACCACCACCACCTCTCCCATTACCCCTACCTCTGCCACAAACTCAGCCCCTACCTCTAAGCATCTACCTACAACACCAAAAGGTAAATTATTACATTCAAAAAGGGACAAAACAGGGATAAAGTTATTCTATAGAGTTTAAGCACTAGGTCACATAATGGCTCAATTGTAACTAGAGCACCCAGTTTTTAAACTTGGCTCTGATACGAAATGTGATGCCCTGTCATGCAACCCTAGAGTGCTAGACTAAAAAGTGCTAAATTACAGAAATAATTTTTTTTTAAAAGCAAGAAATTACAATATTAGTAACCAAGATATCATAATACGCAACATAAAGAAAAATGCACTTCTAACTCCTCTAGGGAAACATAACTACATTAGTGAATATAAAGTTTATGCTGCACAAGTAATATACATCATACTGCTACAACAGATAAGAACTTTTACATTGGCAAAATAGCTTGTTTACAAGGTCACGTTACAAGATTACAAGACCGATCATGTCGGTTTACAAAAGAATACATATGGAAGTATACAAAAACTCTGAAGGTGGAAAGTAATCTAGAATTGGAACACCTCTGCACAGAACTCGAACTGCATCTCCAAGATGACCAATGGATAGCTCTGCCACCCAACCATGTGGAACCCTGAGGTCTACCCCTCCGAGCTAGGAGATAATAACGAGGATTCCACTAAGCCAAAGTAATAATATCCAAAATAACCAGACAAAAATAGACTGACACCATGACCAAATCATCAACACTGCACAAGACTAGGTAAGACTCTAGAGGTAACCATGAAACATAGGAGGGAAGTAGATAAGCTGCAACGAGGAGAGTGTCATCGTATGGTCCTAATCATGGGTTATCTAGGCTCTCTCACTAGAAGCTGGCCCCCAGCAATGGTTATCTTGGTGACCCTTTGACACTAGCCCCATAAGGTGACACATGAGGAGTTAACACATCATTTCATGTGGACAAGGAGGTCAACCTTGCCGACTAGGCCTTCTCATCCCATCCTGAGCCTTTGAGAGCACTCAAGGCATCGGTGAGGCAACATACTTATCTTGTTATGTGAAAGTCTACACAACCCACCTAGATATATTTTAAAGTTATCACTTGATTACAACTTCCATGGGGTTATCCAGGCAGCCACTTCAGGTGCCAGCCCCACCATGGAATCCAATCTCCTTTCTACACTAGCTAATCTTATACAACATCTAAAACAAATGACATGCATGAGCGAGGGCTATAAGGCATCTAACTTCTCAGAACCCATCATGATACATAAACAGATACCAAGTTCCATATCCAAGAGGCTATCTCCCCATTCATTACAAGACTCAAAAATTCAATTAACCCATTACATAGACACACCACATTATTGAATCAAAAACTAAGAAGCTACACCTCTGGAGTAGAAAGGTTGAACATAAAACTAATGTCTAAGAACCATATCTAACAAGGACAACACTTTCGTGTCTTGACAACAAGAAGTCATGACATCCCTCAAGATTCCCACTTCACAAATATCCAAATCATAGACAAAAACTCCACCCCAAGGTAAATGTAATGATCCAATACAAGCATAAAGACACGACCAAGAGAATAATCGAGTAAAAGTGATTCAGTGAACTCCTAATTTAGTCATGAAATCAACTATGAGATTATAACTTCCTTTTCAAGAAAATTCTAGTTTATGGAATAACAATCTCTCTCCAAAACTAGAAGTAAATTTCTTAACTAATTCCCTAACAACCATTCTCTCCTAATAAAGACAAACCGTAATATAATGATAAACATAAATTTCCAACTAAAATCTACTAATTTCACATCCTAATATGCACAACCACAATTATAAAAATATTCCTACTATAATGAAAAGAACTTTTCATCTACCATCTAATTATTACAATTTTCTAATGAACAACTACAACACAATATATTTCTTATAAGCATAGATTACCGTCTCTCAAAAACCAATTTCAATTTCAAAACAAAACACTGTACATTTTTACCTATGAGCACAAGTTATCATTTAATGTTTAACAATTACAATTTTTAATGACAACACTATAAGCTTATATATATATATTTTCCTAACATCTTACTATTTACTAATTCTAATAACCACAACTATAAGTAAAAACACTTCCCTAATTCAATTTTGTTATAATTACCAATTGCTAAAACAACAACTCTATTTAAATACACATAATTTCCATAAACATTATTTACTACCTAACATATTACAAAATTCAGATCAAACATTATATATATATATATATATATATATATATATATATATATATATATATATATATCCCTATTCGCATGGAATCCCATCTACATTTTTCTATCTTCAAAACCTTAACAAAACAACTACACTCTTCAAGTGAATCTATTTCACTAAAAGTGTCAACTTCTAAATTTTACAATCTAAAACTTTAACTCCTAAAAAAATAATTTACCCAAGAAACATTTTGCTAAAACCAGCCTAACATTTGATGTAGCAGAGAATATAACATAGAAACCTAACACCATCACTATAACTATTTTGCTGTGCTTACATGACTACACAAAAAAAAACATGTATCCTGCTATTAGATTCGACTAACCCTACACTTCTATGACCACAGCAATAAACTAGTGCAAATACACATTATTGCTATAAGTTCGACTAACACATTAAACTACACTTTTCCATCCCACGCTCGACTATAGCCTACTAAACGTGACATCAACAACCACCTATACCTTCCACTATAATACATGCAATCAAACATGGCTATCTGGTCATTCTGGCCAAAAAGGTGGAATAGGTTTATTAGCATTTGTCGTGCTTGGTAAGAATTGTCAGTAAGAAAATCCACAACCAATACTAAACCCACAGTCAGCTAGTCCCAAGACAATAGAAACTTAGAGAATAAAAGGATAACTACCAAAAAAAATGACTCCCCCTTCAATCTATTCCTGCAGAATTCATTGGACTAGGGCACAAAAAGGAGATTCCACAAGGTTATTCAATTTATGTTTTCTGAGATGATGAGAATAAAGTAATTGTAGTAGAGGTTCGATTAAGGCAGATATAGAGGAATATCCAGGAAGATTATGGGTAGAACATAACACCAATAAATGGTAGTCAAGACACAAGGTTAAAGATAAAAGTAAAGCTCATATAGCAGAAAATTCTTACTTGATTGACTAGATTTCAATGATAGAAAATGCATATGTATAATATCAATCCTACCCCTACAACAAAAGCCTAGAAGGGAGCATAGTCATCCACTGAGCATAAAACAGAAAGGGTATATCATACAGATAGAATAGTTGGAAAACTCTGGTAGACATATAATCAAAATGTGGAGTCAAAGATAGGTACATGAGTTATTTTGCAAAATGTTCAAAAGAAATAAGGTCTCTTATCATTCTTTGGTTTGCAAAATATGAACAAAAATGAATTTTGTTAAATAGCTAAAATATTTTCAAGAAACACGACTAACAGTTGCAAGGATAGAACTCTCCTTGACTCAGCAAAATAAGTGCTTGGAACAACATGAGGGAAGGAAATTTTAGTCACAAAGTATGGTTGGAAATACTCTTGAAGACATAGATGTAAAAATGGAGAATCATAGACAAAGCCCGATGATTGTTGACAAACTCCCTCAAGAGAAGTCTTAGCAACGAATGCAGGAACACCAAGATGGGAAATTGACATTAGAGATTCCAGAGATTAAAATTTACAGAGATAACGATGGCAACACGACACAACTGAATGAGGTTTGAATCAGCACAAGGATCTAAGAATGTCACAATTTTTTATTTTAAAATTTCCAAGGATGATCAGCTACAGAAATCAAGGTGGGAGAAAGCGACAGACAATCCAAAACAAAACCTCAGACTAAGAGATTCTAAAGCACAAGGGAGAAGAATTAATTTATCCAAGCACAAATAACACTTAGACAAGAATTATATAGAAACATACCAGGAACAACAAGATTGATCTGGAGCCTCCAATTTCTTTCGTATTCCTGAAACCAATTCTTTGTTTTTCTGCCAATTCCTATATTCTCTTTCCAACTTCCCCTCTAGAACAAAATCCCCCAATATAAAAATGGTTCAGCTCATAAATTAACACAGACATGCATCCGTTACCTAGGATCCCACTCCTCTAAGAATTCAAAATCTTGCTATAAAAAGAGATCCCAAAACTTACAATTTCAAAATTGACAACTCATGGCATTAATTCACTTACCAAAAATTATTCTTTGACCAAATATATACTAATTACCCATAATCACAACTTATGACACAAATACTCTTGGATAGTAGATAATTAATTCTAGTCTATTTTAAAATTTAACTAAGGTGTCATTCCAAGATCTAGGCTAAACCAAATATTATCCAATAAACAAAGTAGGAGAATTATTATTTTAATAATAAACCATTAAAGTATTATCCAACTACACAAGAGCATTATTAACACAACACAACGATACTCCATGACACAAGATTACCAAACATAAAAGGCAAGGACCAAGTGTCAAAACATGACACGAGACCACAACAGAAGATAAGGACCGACCTAGTGGAATAGACCTCGCATTATCTCCCATCATTGATACCCATTGGTGCAAGAGCTCGCTCAAACTTGCTATACCAGGTGGAGTCAAGGCTCGGTACCTGCAGCCTGCATCCAAACAATTGGTTGTATATGATCCAATATATATGTCTACACACATAGAGTCAGAGAATCATGGCATAGTAGGGTACTCAAAGCGAGTAATACTACACTATCCCTACTCTTGAACAAGATTATAACCATTGCATTTGAAAATAGATATCAGTGAATCCAATAAAACATACAGATATTAATCCATTACTAATCATGTCTAACACATCATAAACTCATAACACATGTCTAACTATATCAATCGAACATAGTCCATCAAGATAAAAATAAACATAAACCATCACCTACTAATCGAATGTCTCAGAACTATATCAATTCAATGAAAGACTAGCAACTGTCTCAGAACTAGCAGAGAGAAATATGAAACTAACAACTATCACAGGCCAAAATGTGAGGGGCATTACACTCTGATATTAGTTTATGTAGTCATGGTAGGAGGGTCCAATGAAGGACAATCTAGTCATGAAACCAATACTAATAAACACATACACAAAACTAAACTCACAATAAAGTGACACATGATATATATCCTAGCCTCTAAAAGATTCATCATTATATTATTAATTCTTAAATATGTTACAACCTACCATAAGGGCATATATGCTAGGTTGTATCCATACGACAACTAAAACATATAATACCTTTATTCTCAACTCCATCCTGAATGCTTATGCTCATGCCTAGATGATTAGACTTCCAACACCTACTCAACGTTCTCACTCTCTCTCCTCATGATTCCAAATGATCTAGCGGGAAACTAAATTATATCAATCCCCAGCCTCCATAATGATTTGTGTCATCCATAGGGTGGCGCAAAGTCTTATACTTCTTGAAATGTGTAGTTGGCCAATGTACGCTAATTTCTCAAACCACACCAAATCAATAGAAAAAATATTGTGCAATTCCCAATATTTGCTCCCATGGGTCTAATAAGTTCTCACATGTCTTCCTTGATTTTCACAAACCCCAAGTTATACGTTGTCAATGATAATTTTGCAACTGTGACAATTTGTCAGTTTGATATAGGTTCATTAACCCAAATAAATCATTACATGAATCCAATTCTCTTCAAACATGGATATGAACTCCAAATGCTCCTCAAGAATGGTATACCAAAATTGTAAGACTTAAATAGATAAAATGTGATAAAATATGGTGATGTCTTTTACAACTAACTGATGGATTAAAACTACAAATACAAGATTGTTGGTGATGCGGGATTGCTCTGTTCCCCAAGGATGATCCTGCATTAGAGCTTCTTTAGTTAAACATGCTTAAGTCAACTCTAGAGTCTAACATGAGGCTTAAAAAAAAAGATCATTCAAGACATTAATGCCTTCTTCTAAAACCATTCTTGATTGCAACATCTCTATCATTTGACTATTAACATCCTCTCAATTCATCAAATCTTATCCAAGGAAGGGGCCTATGACCATAATCTAGGTGATGGAATAATTTTACACATAAAATTTTAGTTACAACTAGGGATTGTGCTCTTATACACATATAACATGATAAAAAATAGATTTAAGGAAACAAGATTAATGAATTAAATGTATAAAATCAAGTACTCTACATTCACACTAGCCAATATGATTCATAAAGAGGGAATGAACATGTCAATTAAATTCCTCAACCAATATTAATTAATTAAAAAAAATCTTCATGAGCTAGATTTATTTGAAACTTAGGTGACAAAATCAAACTATTTTTCTTGACCACTAGAAAGGCATCTAGGATAAATATTAGGTATAAAGGATTCAACTATTTTTTAAGGTAGACCATTTGGCTCACTCTATATTGGGTCACACATCCCCTACTTAAAGAAAGTGATTGTAATGGATTATGTAATTTTACTTCCTTAGCATTAGGATATAGTTAAGCTCTTCTAATTATAAGATCTCATGGATTATCTATTAGTTTGTACTCAAGTAATAGGGCAAAGACAAGATAGTTTCTAATTTAGGATAACTTAACTAATGAGCACATTGTTTAATATATAATCCTCACCAAGTTAGCCCATGCGATCCTTATACAAAATCTCTAAATATTTTTGAAGACTATAAAGACATAGGTATTACACTTGATACTTGCATAGTACAACATCTTTGTGAATTGACTAACATCTAATCTTACAATTCATGTGGGGTTTATTATCTATAAATTCCTAATCTAAATCAATAGTGAGCTACACATTAAGACACATTAACCAATTTCACCCAATTAGTCAATTCACATTGAGGCATTTCAATTTCAACTATATTCATATCCCTTGTAGAATAAATTAATTAAATCAAATTATATAATTTAGATGATTAAGATTTATTCATTTCTTAGTCACATTGCAACAAAGTTTGGGTCAAACTAAATTTTGATGGTTCTTCTAAAGGTTATCCTGGGCCTTCATCAGTGAGAGGCATCATAAGAAGTGATGAGGGAAAGATCATTCAGTGTTTTTCTAAGGCAATTGGAATGGCTTCAAATAAATTGACTGAAACTTATGTTCTATGGTGGGGTATCTACAAAATACAGTCCTATGGGTTCAAACAGGTCAAAGTTGAAGGCGATTCTAAAGTGGTGTTGGATCTAATTAGTAGATTGAAGAACATCCCCTGGATGTTAAGAGATTATATAAAGGACATAAAAATGGTTACTACTAATATTCCCAATATCTCTATTCAGTATGTTTTCAAAGAGGGTAACCATGTAGTAGACAAACTTGCCAACCTAGGTATCAACATGGTTGGGAGTTTGACCACTACTTCCTAAGATGATTTACCATATAGTATTAAAGAAATCATTTTAAATGAAGAAATAAATACTAATTAGTATGGCAATAAATGAAAGGGAGAGGGATAATTTACTTTTAGTGAATTATTACTTAAAAAATCAAAATTTTTTAAATATTGATATGCAAAGATATTGTATTAAAGGCTTATATCTCAGTGATCTTGTAGATTTGATGGAAAATGTTACAAATAAAGATTGGGTCATTATGGTTTTTCATGTTGAGTCCTAGGAAAGAATGAAGAGACAGGGAGAGTACTACGAAATGAGAAAGGAAATTATTATCAAGCACCCCTTGCTTAATGCGAACAGGGTCCTAATATTGAGGATTATAATGATATTTGCTGTCATATTACAGTTAGCCTTGAGATTCAGCCTATTAAGCTCTTTCCTATGATAGTTGTGTTTTGCTCTATTCAAATCCATTATGTTGATAGACAAGGGTTTCTGAAGGTCTCTGTGATGTTTGGAATGGGGGTCAGCTTCTTAGTGTTGAACTCACTTCCTACGCTAGCCTCAAAAAGAATCCTCAGGTCTGGAACATTTTTTAGGAAGGCAGGCTCGGGAATTATGTTAGAGCTCTACGCGGCCATGATGAATTTATCTCCTTGAAGTTTATAAATTCATGGAGAAATAAAGAGTTGAATGTAAATGGGGTCTCTTTGACAGTCACAGAGGAGCTTATTGAAGAAGCTACTAGATTGTCTCTTGATGGGAGAAAAGTGCAGAGGCTAGGAAACAGAGACTACAAGGACTTTATGGAAAGATTCTTAGAGGAGAATGAGAGCTTAACTAGACACCAGAATGGTTATCAACGGATGAATCTCCCAACTCCATAGGGAACGTTCTCATACTATTTGACGAAGTATGTGATATTGGAAGGTTGATATAAGATGATTCATGGATACCATTTTCCTCTCCTGGACCACCTAAGACATGGTAATTTCATCAAATTTCTTTTTTTCATACTTTCTTCACTTCAAAGAAGTATAATGAAAGGTGCAAACCCCCTCTGTACCAGGGGCTAATGCTTGTATTGTATGGGTTCAATGTGATGCTTAATCCTCCTGTTCCTAGAGAAAAGTCTGGTAAAAAGAAATCTAGAATGCTAAAAGGAGAAGGAAAATTAAACCCTAGTTGTGTGGGTAATGCTAATATCAATACTAAGGGAAGAGATACCAAAAACAAAGGGCCACATACTTACAAGGGTATTTAGACATCTCTACACCTGCCACCCCTCATACACATTCTAGTTCCAAACAAACCCCAAATGAAAAAGACTCCTTGGAAAACATTTTGTTGTCTTTGAGGGATAACTGTGGAAAGATACCTAAGGGTTCTGGGAAGAAAACAAAAATCTTGAACATTAGGTCTGATGCTGCTAATGTTAATATCTTTTCTAAATTTATTGACAAAGATGCGATCCCCAAGATGCATAGTGCTGGCCTAGAAGGAGATATGCCAGACTTGAAAAAGTGCAAGAAAAAATTGGTAATAAGAGAAAAATTAACAAGACCAAAGAGGCCTCTATTGAGGAAATAGAATTTGACTCTAAGAATTATCTAAATTTTAATGGAGAATTCAGATAACAATACCTAGCACCAAGCCTGTGGTATTGTGAAAATAAACAAAATGTTCAATGTGCAGAACTTGTAAAAAGTTACAGGCAACCAAAGAGGATTTCTTATTGAATCAAAAGTTGGATATATGCAATGAGAAAGAATGTGAAAGGTCACCTCATCCATAGAATTTGAAATGGATAGTTGGAAGGTGACAAAACTACTAAAATTCAAATTTTCAAAATTTTCAAAATTTTAAAAAACTACTAAATTTTGGACCCCACTAGGCAAGGTCATAACTTCTAGCTAGCTAATCAAAATCTAGACATTTCAGACTCATTGGAAAGATCTCCTGAAGAGCTAGATTGTGTTACATCGAGCCCTCCCTACGGCTACTACTCAAAGCAACTAAAAGAAGTCTTGACCCCAAATTCCACTCCGAAGGCCTCTAAAAATGCCAATTACTAGGATGTACACAAAACTGGAAAAAAATACTGAAAAACTAGAATATAGTTGCCTGAACAAATGCCACCCTAATGCTTCTGAATCTCTGTAGGATCATTGCTTCCCCCTTGAGAGGCAATGGGCCCCATTGCACCTATGTATTGCAGCAGATGAGGAAATTTCTTCTCAGTCTGGTCCTTAGTGAACCATTTTCCTTGATGTGGAAGTTGTCCTGCCTGTACCACCCGATAGAGAGGAATTTGTTGTTTCTTTAATGTTTTCACCACAACATCAATAATCTAATCACATGTGAGAGGGGCAGTAGTGTCTGGATTCAACTTTGAGCAACTTAGATGCTTTGCAACATTTGAAGTGTCCAACAATGGTGGAAAATATGGCCGCAACAATTCAACATTGAAAACAGGATGTAGTCTAAGAAAAGATGGCAAATTGAGTTTAAAAGCATTTTCACCAACTTGTCCAATGATGGTGTATGGACCATATCAAATAGGACATAGTTTCTTATGAGGCCCTTGAAGTCTTTCTTTTTGAATATGAAGCAAAACCTTGTCCCCAACCTTAAACTGATGAGGTGTACGATGCTGATCATGTTTGTCCTTGTATTTCTAATTACTATATTGTAGTATCTCATGGACTTGTTACTAAATATGGCATACATCTTCTCCACAAACTTAGTTGCCATGTCTGCCTCTTTTTCTGAATGTGTTGATGGGTCACTCAACATAGTCGGCAATGCTACATCAATTGGAGCCAATGGTTGGTAGCCAAGACATACCTCAAATGGATTGTGCCCTATAGAACCATGTAGTGCTCGATTGTAACTATGTTGTACATATGGAAATATTTCATCCCAAGTTTGAGGATGTTTGGCATGGTACATCCACAAAATGTGAATGATCATCCGATTCGCCACCTTAGTCTGCCCATCTATTTGGGGATGGAAGACAATGGATTTTGTCAACTTTGTGTCCATCAAGGCCCAAAGTGCTGACCAAAAATTGCTAAGAATTCTACTATCCCTTTCAGATATGATAGTTTGTGGCAATCCAAAGTGTACCCAAACATTCTCAAAGAAAAGCTTGGAAGTTTCTTTTGTAGAGACTCCTTTCTTGCAAGCCACTATGACAGGCATTTTTAAAAACCTGTCTACCACCACATATTCACAATCATGCCCTCATCTGGTAGAAGGTAGTCTAGACATGAAATCCATTGAAACTAAATGCCAAGGTTGGTCAGGGACTGGAAGAGGCGTATACAATCCTTGTTTACAATTGGCAGGCTTTACAATGGCACAAGCAGTACAAGCTCGGATGTATAAAATGACATCATGTCTCAATTTGGACCAATAAAAATACCTCTGAAGTACAACAATAGTCTTCTCCACCCCGAAGTGTCCTACAACATGGTTGTAGTGTGCCTCCCATATCATATTTTGCTGCTCCTTGGTTGGAACACATATGTGTCCCATGTGACAGAGAATCCCATCCTTCAAGTAGAAATCAATGGCTTGCTTTCCCTCTGCTAGATTGTTGTAGATCTCAGCAAAATTAGGATATATGCCATACAACTGAGGCCAATCTGTTGTGTGGTGGCCACAAGAATCCAATACCATTGTTAGGTCTGTGATCGGAGGTCTACTCAAACAGTCTGCAACTTTGTTAGTAGCTCCCTTCTTGTGGCAGATATTGAGATGAAATTGTTGCAAGTAGGTAGACCATCTTTGATGCCTATCATTTTGTACCTTCCCTTGTGTTTGTAGAAATTGCAGAGGTTTATGATCCGTGTGAATGATAGTCTCCTTGCCCAGAATGTAGTGTTTCTATTGTTTGCAGGCTTGCACAATAGCATACAACTCCTTGTCATAGGTGGGGTACTTATGCATTGTGTCAGAGAAAGTCTCACTGTGGTAAGCAGCTGGATGCCCATGTTGCATGAGAACTGCCCCTAGTGCATAGTTTGAAGCATCTGTTTTAATTTGAAAAGATTATTGCAGATCTGGGAGTGCTAGTACTGGTGCAGAACATAGCCTCCTCTTCAACTCCATGAATTCTTTCTGTTGTACCTATGTCCAAAAATTTTTTTCCTTTGGTCCTCCCCTCAAGGCCCGATTCATAGGCCATGCTAAATGTGAAAAACCAAGTACAAATCTTTGATAGAAATTGGCTAGACCCAAGAAGCTACGAAGTTCTATGAGACTTTTGGGAGATGGCCAATCTTTGAGAACCTGTATCTTTTTAGGGTCCACACGAATACCCGTTCTATCCACATTGCATCCCAAATACCAAATACTCTCCATGCCAAAAGAACACTTATCTCTATTAGCATATAGCTTGTGTTGTTGCAAGGTTGAAAGTACTTGCTGAACATGTTGCAGATGGTCACCCCATGTTTTTCTGAAGATGAGTATGTCATCTAAATAGATGATAATGAAAGAACAAATGAATGGTCTGAGGACATCATTCATCAATCTCATGAATGTGGTAGGGGCATTGGTCAAGCGAAAAGGCATGACTAGCCACTCAAACAACCCTTCTTTACATTTGAAAGCAGTCTTCTACATATCTGATGGCTCAACTGGGACTTGGTGATATCTAGATTTCAAGTCACTTTTGGTGAAAAATTTTGCCCCCTGAGCTGGTCCAGCAAATCATCAATTCGAGGGAGTGGATATCAGTTCTTCATAGTGATCTTGTTGAGAACCCAATAATCAATACAAAGTCTCCACATTCCATCCTTCTTTTTGGCCAAAACTTAGACTTCCACATGGTGAAGCACTTGGGCGAATGTGTCCTTTCTTGATCAACTCTTGAATCTACCACTTGATTTCTTCATTCTCCAAAACTGACCTTCTGTACAGTGGCCCATTTGGTAATGGTGTCCATGGAATTAGATCAATCTGATGCTTGACTTCGCAGTGTAGTGGTACCCCTATTGGTGAATTAAATACATCCTGATATGTTGATAATATTTTCTCCATCTATTTTTGTTCAGCTATGGTAGTGGACACTTTGGTATGACTGCTGGCCACAATGGACCTTGCCTCCTCAAGCCGAACCATTAGTAGGACAAATTTTCCAGTGTGAGCAATCAAACACTTACATTGTTTTGCAGTGATCAAAGATATTGGTTCTACAGGACTTACCTCCAGTATTCAATACCTCTTTTCTCCCAACTTGATTGTAACGTTGCGTGGCCTTGACTCATAGACTCCATGGCGCTTGTACATGTATGGGTGTCCCAACAATACATCAGATATATCCAAAGGTGCCACATCACATATTACTTCGTCTTTGAATGGCTTGATAGAATAAGGTAAGTAGCACTATTTATTCACCAGAATGTCTTGTCCTTGACATACCCATCCCATATGATATGGTTGTGGATGTCATGTTGTCTGTAGATCCAATCTTTTCACAGTTTCAGCAGAGATGAAATTCTTTTGGCTTCCACTATCAACAATGAAATGAAGAGCCTTTCCATTTACCCACATCTGTGAGTGGAACAAGCGTTCATCATCTTCATGGGGCATGACTTTTGTAGTGGCAACTATGGCATGTGGGTCAGCCTCAATGATTTGTTCACCATCATTTTGTTCACAAGGATTTGTAGGCAACAACTCTTGTTCCGTCTCTCCTTGACAGATTTCTGCCAACAAAGTCTTTGTGGCATGACAGTCTTTAGTGTTATGACCAGGGCTCTTATGGAATTCACATCACATCTTCTACTTACTCTTATTTTCTATTGATGAGGTTTGTGAGGAAAAGTCCTTGGTTGTTTGTTTCCCACCAAATTTGTTACCACCTTCACCCTTGAATTTGTTGTTTGAGGGATAATCCTTCTTCCCCTTTTGTTTGAATTTCTCCTCTATCTTTACTACATATTTGAAGGCGGTACCCAAGGTCTCAATATGTAAGAAATCCATTTTTGTTTGGATATATTGATGAAGCCCACTGCGATACTTCAATACCTGATGCTTTTCTGTGTCATGGAGTCCCAATTTTGTAGAAAGTGCATGAAATGTATTTGTATAATCTTGAACAGATTGGTCCTTTTGTCGAAGTAATTGCCACTGTATGTACTTCTCCTCATATGAATTTTTAGGGTAGTATTCCTCCTTGATGTATTCCACAAATACTCCCCATGTGGGATTGTCATCCTCCAATATTTCAAATCCTTGGCTGTTAAGGCCATCATCTGTGGCTAGTAGTCTATTCTCCCAAGATTGTTTCACATGTTCCTTAGCTTTGAGGAGTGCAAAGGTTATTTTTTCAACATCTATGAAGCGGTTTATAGAAAAATATTTCTCTAATTTTGATAGCCAATCATCAACAGCATCTGCATTAATTTTTCCTTCAAAATTTGGAATGTCAAAATTTACTTGTACCTTGAATGGGGTGTGACCATGAAATGGCACTCTAGCTGCACCTTCTGTGATGATTTCATTGGAGAATTTGAGAGAATTCAGTCATCATATCCTCACACTGCTTTGCCAAAGCTTCTTGTACCAGCTCCTTGAAAGGGTCGGATCCATCTCCTTGTTCTCCCATCTTCGGTTGTGTGCATCTCAAGAGTAGGTAATCTGAACGGTCTCTTGTCTACAATCATAACCTTGCATAACCAGATCGTGTATGATGTGACATACAGAAGTAAACCACTCTGATACCACTAATCTAAATTTTAATGGAGAATTTAGATAACAATACCTAGCGCTAAGCCTATGGTATTGTGAAAATAAACAAAATGCTCAATGTGCAGAACTTGTAAAAAGTTGTAGGTAACCAAAGAGGATTTCTTATTGCATCAAAAGTTGGATATATACAATGAGAAAGAATATGAAAGGTCACCTTATCCATAAAAATTGAAATGGATAGTTGGAAGGTGACAAAACTACTAAAATTCAAATTTTCAAATTTTTCAAAATTAAAAAAAAACTACTAAATTTTGGACCCCACTAGGCAGGGTCATAACTTCTAGCTAGCTACTCAAAATCTAGACATTTTGAACTCATTGGAAAGATCTCCTAAAGAGCTAGATTGAGTTGCATCAAGCCCTGCCTATGGCTACTGCTTAAAGCAACTAAAAAAAGTCTTGACCCCAAATTCCACTCCGAAGGCCTCTGAAAATGCTAATTACTAGGATGTAGAGAAAACTAGAAAAAATACTGAAAAACTAGAATATAGTTACCTGAACAAATGCCACCCTAATGCTTCTAAATCTTTGTGGGATCAAAGGAAGATCTAGATGTTGAAACAGATAGGGATGACCAAGTAGCATTAGATGAGGACTAGGAGAATTGCTGTGAGGGTTTCGAAGAAACCAATTGGTAGGAAAATGAGGTTGACAAACAAAGAGAAATAAAGGGTAAGACAAGGGAAGACAAGGCTACTGAAAATGAACATCCTGAACAAAATGAGGATTTGGAAGGAAATGTTGTTGATGACACTTATGGTGAAGACTTTCAAACTGACATAGGAATCTTTGAAGCATAGAGAAATAGTCCTAAGAAAACTGAAAAATCTCCACACTAACTATGGCCTGCAGAATCTAGTTGAAAGGTTGGACAAGATAGAAGCTCTCTTTAAAAAAATGGTAAATTGCACAACTTGTCAAGAAAGTTAGAGCAATAGCTATGAGATGTACAACATGTTCCAATTGAGGGTTGACAAATTGGAAAAAGGCGTGAAGGATCTCGTAAAGTTCACTAATAGTATATTGAACAATATTGTGGAAGAAGTTAAAAATATAAAGACTTAGTTGGAGAAAAGAAAGCCTTTGGATAAGAAGGATCAAGTAAAAGGTAAGATGCATAAGACAGACAAGGACCAAACTTCCTGGGAGGAGGTGCTCAATAGAATGAAGAATAATTGGAATAACTCAAAATTTTAGCTTTTTGTCTTGTTTATGTTTACAAATCCATGCTATTCTTTTGTTGTTTTATGATTGTTTTAATCTATTGAACAATTTCCTAGCCTTTAAGGTTATTATCAGGAATCCCTATCTGTATGATACTATTTTGTATACTTTTTGGTTTTGGATTTTGGTTATGCATCCCTTGCCCCAATGGGGTTATTATCAAGGATGGTGCTACAAACTTTATGAGGGTACTATGGACATACTAATGAGACTGTAAGAATGCTTTATTGATGGCTCCCTGGCCCTATTGGGTTATTATTAGGGAGGGTTTGTGTTGTGTTGTTTAATCTTTTGTTCAGCTTTTTGTATGGGTCTAGGACCCTCTTCCTAGCTTAACATAATAAAAAACAAAGTTTGTTATAAAATGTAATACTAGTCTAGGTCTTCAAGTTTTGTTTCACTATAATTTTTTTATCATAATTCATTTATTAATCCTCTGGAAAAAGTCTATGTGCCATTACTTGTTGTGACTTCAATAAAAACATCACATTCATCTAAATCATAAAAATAATAGAATATATCATGTCTTGTGCCCTATTATACTTATTGTAACATAGTCAAGAGATTCCACATGAACTTACATTAGCAAGATATCGTAGTTATTATAAAAGCATGAAGAACTAAACAAAGTTATGACTTTCCCTAATAATCTAGGGGCTAGAAATTAATCTCTAGAGGTCATCTTAACACTGCTCCAACCAATATCCTATAATTCATCCTATTCTTGAGTTTCATATTTGTGATTTTCACATAGCTTCACTAAACTAGGACAACTAAACATTATTACATCTTATATACATTATACTTCAATATTCAACAAGCACAAAGTTATAAAGCTTGTTTCCACAAGATTATTTAATTGGGAGCATACAACTCCATGTCATTGTTTTTTATATTGATAAGAGAAAAAACAAGGGTGTTGATCCCTAATACAGAATAGCTGAGAGGGAGCACCAAAGGCAGAAATAGAGCATAAACCTTACATAAATGGTAGACAGACAACATATAAAAAAGACATCAAACTACAAAAATAGCAGAGAGCATAAAGCACCCAAGAGACTTAGTTAAAGAGCTCCTCCCAGTCTTCCATGATGAAGCTATGTACATATCTTTGTAATCTTTCATTTTCTCCTTCCTGATTCCATTATTTTTTCATCTCCAAGTCTTGTAAAATAGCCAAAGTAGTGGCTAAATAGTGTATTACCTTGGTTGTGAAGCGAGCAAGGATCACGAAGTTCTTTTCCAGCTCCGTTACCATAGCTTTCATACCTGCAAAATCCACAACATCCTGGGAACTGATATCTTCTTATTTGTTGACTTCTGCATGCTCTTCATCATCAAGCATCTCTGAGTCTGAGCCAGGAAGGTTAATCTCAGAGAATAAGCTAGACCCATCATCTCCACTAGGACCATCCTCTTCAAAAGAATTGGGCACCTCCATTTTATCAGCATCCTCCTGAATGCCTTCAACCTCATCTTTTAGATCAAAGTCACTGGAAACAACCATCTCCTTGAGAGAAGAAGTGTGTTTACCAGAATTCACTAGACCTTCTAGCAGTAAATTTTTTATTTAGCTTCCCATGATGAGTAACAATATCCTCATTCTTAGTATCATCACTACCTATATCATCACTACCGAACATCAGGGAGAGGGATTGTCCTGCTGTAGCGGCAATGGCTTTTCTAAAACAAAAGCTCACGATTATCGCAACCGTGCTTCCGGCAAGAATTCCAAGACCAAGATTTTCATGCTGTTGTATGGGGTAAGTTCTTTATTATTATTGAATGGTTTGAAATTAAGTGGAAAGCTTATGACTCTAATATTCACATCCATAGGCAGCAACAATTTTAGACTCTATCTTCTGAACATTTTGACTTGCTCGTTTCTAATGAGGTGACTTTCTTGTTTTTTAGATATTTGCCTCTATCCAGGCGCTCGGTAAAGTGTCTAAAATTCCGCAAAAAACTGTAAATGCCAATGAAACTCTAATTGTAACAGCCCCTGCTTCATTCTCTAGTATCTACTTAGTCCCGACAGAAACTAAGGATTCCATCAAAATGCTAACTGTAATAACCCCTGCATCATTCTCTGCCCAGCCTCATCTGCCCAGCTGGACAATGTGCTTCTGGATCCGGATCTAGTAGTATGGCTTGAAAAGTCAGAATCTAAAAATACCAGGCAGTTGATCCCAGAAGAACATTGCCATTTGATTCACTGCCAACATAGCACTCTTAAAAAATATAAATTTATTAAGCCCAACATTCCTTTTGCCCTAGCCTCGCCACTTCAAAACATATGTAGCAACCAAGACTGAATTTGACCCATTCTCTGATTTGTATGCCAAGATTGAGGATTTGAAGTGCTTAACTAAAAAATTTGTTGGATTTCATCGACTTATTGTTTAAATAATGTCGTGGTTGGAAACACATTGTATAATTAACAGATTTGTAGGACTTCACTGACTTATTATTTGAACTGTGTTATGGTTGGAAATACTCTCTTCCTAGCCTTGTTGGAAATACTTGTTGGATGAAATTTCCCAAACCATGGTTTCAAGAGGAGCCTTGCTCTGCTCGTAAACCATGGTTTACCTTATAACACCCAATTTATGTTTCTCAATCTTAAAAAAAAAAGAACAAGTAGTAATATCCTTGAGTAGTAAAAGGTTAAAAGGTGTAAAGGCTGAAGCCTCTCATTCAAGCAGGTATTAAAAATTTAAATCAGATATTTGGCCAAAAACTTCTTAATGTGTAACTAAGAGCGTAGTTTTATAAGAATATGGCACTTATTATTCTTATGCACTGAAGGATTGGGAACTCAATTTGGATCCATAATTTTTTACTCATAAGATTATGTGAATGTTAAGACTCTAGTTCATGATTGCAGTCTTCATGTCCTAGGTTAAGGTATCATGTTGCCAAACTTGTAACATTACACCAACAACATTTGGTAATCACAATGTAATCTAGTAATTTTAGTTGTGATATGATCAAGTTGCAATTTAAATATGTTCATTTAGTGTGTTTTAGTTTGGAATCTATCCATTGTTTGTGTGAAGTGTGTGTTATACTTAGGCATTCACTCTAATTTGATATATTTATTGTTTGTGTGAAGCGTGGATTTCAACTTTGGTATTAACTTATGTTTCATTTTGTTTGTATGTATTGTAATTATTAGTTTTGTGATATTAATCAAGTTGCAATCTAAATATGTTTGTTTAGTGTGTTTTAGTTTGGAATCTACTTATTGTTTATGTGAAATGTGTGTTTAAACTTTGGTTTTCACTTTAATTTGATATATAGTTGTTTGTGTGACGCATGGGTTTACACTTTGGCATTAACTTATATTTCATTCACTTTGTATGTTTAAAAATTCAATTCACTTTGTGTTACATTTAATATTTGTATAAAGGGGGGGAGGGGAGGGATAGGGAAAGAGGGAGGGCGAGGGCAAGGGGAGGGGGATGGGAGAGAGAGGGAATGAGGGGGAAGGGGAGGGAGGGAGGGGAGAGGGATAGAAGGGAGGGAGAGAGAGAGAGGGAAGGAGAGAGAGAGAGAGAGAGAGAGAGAGGAGAGAGAGAGAGAGAGAGAGAGAGAGGGATGGAGAGGGAGAGATAGTGAGGGAGGGAAAGAGAGGGGAGGGGAGGGAGAGGGAGAGGGAGAGATGGAGGGAGGAAGAGCAAGGGAGAGGGAGAGAGAGTGGGAGGGAGAGGGGGAGGGGAAGCGTGGGAGGGAGAGGGAGGGAGGGATGGAGATGGAGATGGAGAGGGAAATGGGAGAGGGAGGGAGGGAGCGAGGGAGAGGGAGAGGGAGGGGAGGGGGAGAGGGAGAGGGAGATTGAGAGGTTGGGGGGAGAGGGACAAATAGGGAGAGATGGAGGGGGAGGATGAGGGGAGGGGGAGAGGAGGGGGAGGAGGAGGGGAGGGAGAGAGGGAGAGGGAGGGAGGAAGGGAGCAGGAGGGAGTAAGGGAGAGAGAGGGAAGATGCGGAGGGAGAGAGAGGGAGGCAAGGAGGGAGGGAGGGAAAGAGAGGGGTAGGGAAAGAGAAGGAGAGAGAGAGGGAGAAGGATGAAGGAAGAGGGAGAGGGGGAGGGAGAGGGGGCAAGAGAGGGAGAGAGAGAGGGATGGAGATTGAGATGGAGAGGGAGAGGGGGAGAAGGAGAGGGAGATGGAGATGGAGATGGAGATGGTGAGGAAGAGGGAGGGAGGGAGGAAGAGCAAGGAAGGAGGGAGGAAGAGTGGGAGGGAGAGGGGGAGGAAGGGGGAGGAGAAGTGGGGGAGGGAGGGAGAGAGGGAGAGGGAGAGAGAGGGAGAGAGGAGGGGGAGAAGGAGGAGAGGGGAAGATGGAGGAAGGAAGAGGGGGGAGAGGGAGGGGGGAGGGGAGCGAGGGAGCGAGGGAGAGGGGGATTGAGAGATAGAGGGGGGAGAGGGAGTGGGAGAGGAAGGGAGGAAGGGGGAGGGAGGGAGGAAGGGAGGAAGGGAAGGAGGTGGAGGGAGAGAGAGGAAGGTAGCGAGGGATGGAAAGAGAGGGTGAGGAGAGAGGGGTAGGGAAAGGAGAAGGATGAAGGAAGAGAGAGAGAGGAGGCGAGAGAGGGAGAGAGGGAGGGAGGGAGAGGGATGGAGATTAAGAGGGAGAGGGAGAGGAGGAGGGGGGAGGGATAGGGATAGGGACAGGGACAAGGATGGAGATTGAGAGGGAGAGGGAGAGGAGGAGGGGGGAGGGATAGGGATAGGGACAAGGAGAGGAAGAGGGTGAGGAAGAGGGAGGGAGGGAGGGAGGAAGAGGGAGGGGAGAGGGACGAAGGGATGAGAGAGAGAGAGGGAGGAGGGTGAGGGATGGAGAAGGAGAGGGAGGGAGGGAAAGTGAGAGAGGGAGAGGGGGAGGGAGGGGTGGGAGGGGGATGGTGAGAGAGGGAAAGTGAGAGAGGGAGAGGGGGGAGGGAGGGGGTGGGAGGGGGATGGTGAGAGAGGGAGAGGGAGGGAGGGAGAGAGGGAAGGAAGCAAAGGGAGGAGAGGGAGAGAGAGGGAGGGAGGGAAAGAGAGGGTGAGGGAGAGAGAGGGAAAGCAAGGAGAGGGAGAGACAGGGAGAGGGAGGGGAGGGGAGGGAGGGAGAGGGAGGGGAGGGAGGGAGGGAGAGGGAGGGGAGAGATAGGGAGGGAGGGAGAGGGGGAGAGAGTGGGTGAGGGAGAGAGAGGGAAAGGGAGGAGGGAAGAGAGAAGGAAGAGAGAGAGAGAGAGAGAGAGAGAGGGAGAAGGAGGGAGGAGTGAGAGGGAGAGGAGAGGGAGAGGGAAGGGGAGAGATGGAGATGGAGAATAAGAGGGAGAGGAAGGGAGGGAGGGAGAGGGGATGAAGAGGGAAGGGAGGGAAGGAGGGAGAGGTAGGAGAGAGGAAGAGAGAGAGAAAGGGAGAGGGATAGCAAGGGAGAGGGAGGGAAGGGATGCAGAGGGAGGAAAGAAGAGGGGTAGGGGGGGAGGGAGGGAGATAGAGAGAGGGAGGGGATGATGGAGGGGGACAAGGGCAGGGATAGGAGAGAGGAAAGGAGGGAAGGCGGGAGAGGTAGAGAGGTAGAGAGAGGGAGGAATAGGTAGAGAGAGAGAGAGGGAGGGAGAGGGAGAGGGAGTGGAAGTGGTAGTGGGAGAGGGAGTAGGAGAGAGAGCAAGTGGAAGGGGGAATGGGAGGGAGAGGAGAGGGAGAGGAGAGGGAGAGAGGGAGAGGGAGACAGAGGGAGACAGAGAAGGAGAGGGAGACAGAGAAGGAGGAGAGGGAGACAAAGGGAAAGGAGGGGGAGGGGGATGGGAGGGAGGGGAGAGAGAGAGGTAGATGAGAGTGGGGGAGAGGAGGGAGAGAGGGAAGAGGGAGGGGGTAGAGAGAGGGAGAGGGAGAGGGAGAGGGAAGTGGGAGTGGGAGAGGGAGGGAAGGGAGAGGAGGAGAGAGGGGAGGGGGAGGGAGATGGAGGGGGGGTGAGGGTGGAGGGAGGGAGGATGAGGGGGGGAGGGAGAGATTGAGAGGTAGAGGGGAGAGGGGCAGATGGAGATGGAGATGGAGAATGAGAGGGAGATGAAGGGAGGGAGAGGGAGAGGGAGGGAGAGGGGAGGGGAGGTAGGGAGGGAGAGGGAGAGCAAGGGAGAGGGAGGGTGAGAGAGGGAGGGAGGGTGAGTGGGGTGATGGTGGGAGGGAGGGGTGGGGTGTGGTGGGGATGGAGAGAGGGAGTGAGATGGAGGGAAGGAGAGGGAACGAGGGAGAGAGGGAAGGAAGTAGAGGGAGGAGAGGGAGGGAGGGAGATGGACGGTGAGGTGGCGGAGGGAAAGGGAGAGGGAAGTGGAGGAAGGAAGAGGAGGGAGAGGAGATGGGGAGAGGGAGATGGAGAGGGAGAGGGAGGTAGGGAGGGAGGGAGGGTGGGAGGGAGAGGGGAGAGGGAGGGAGGAGAGGGAGAGCAAGGTAGGGGCCTGGAGGGAGGAGGGGAGGGGGAGAGGGGGGGGAGGGGAGGGAGGGATAGTGTTTAAAGGAGAGGTGAGGAGTAAAGGGGACAAGGGGCAGGGATAGGGAGAGAGGGAAGGAGGGAGAGGTAGAGAGAGGTAGATAGGAGGGAGGGAGAGGGGGAGGAAAGGCAGTGGCAGTGGGAGTGGGCGTGGGAGTGGTGTGGGAGTGAGAGGGAGAGCGGAGAGCGGGTGGGAGCGTGTGGCAGGGGGAGGGGGAGAGGGGAGGGGGAGGGTGGGAGGGAGGGGGGGAGGGAGATATAGAGGGAGAGGAGATAGAGAAGGAGGGGAGAGGGAGAAAAAGAGGGAGAGGGAAAGGGAGGGTAGAGGGAGGAGGAGAGAGGGAGGGAGAGAGCAGAAAGGGGGAAGAGGAGGAGAGAGGGAAGGAGGAGTGGAGAGGGGGAGTATAGAGGGAGGGAGAGGGAGTGGGAGAGGGAGTGGAGAGAAGAGTGAAGAGGGAGAGAGTGGGAGCCGGAGGTTGGGAAGAGGAGAGGGAGCCGATGCGAGAGCGGCGACCATACGACGGAGACGGAGACAAGGGGAGGAGAGGAGACAGGAGCGTAGGAGAGAGCTGAGTGAGAGGAAGGAGGAGACGAGCTAGAGAGAGGTAGAGAGAGGGAGAGAGCGAGGGGGAGCGGGACGATGCGGAGAGGGAGTGCAAGAGGAGAGAGAGGGGTGAGTGGGGGGGGAGGGGGAAAGAGAGAGAGGAGAGGCGAGAGGGAAGGAGCTGGAGACCTAGAAGGAGAGGGAGACAACAGGAGGAGAGGGAGACAAAAGGGAGAGGGAAACGGCAGTGGGGAGAGAGAGAGAGAAGAGAGAGAGGGAGAGAGAGAGAGAGAGGAGAGGCAAAGAGGGAGGAGAGGGAGGGAGAGATGGAAGCATGTTTAAACTTTGTCGTTTGGTATTTAGCGGTGCATGCATGTATGTGTGCATCCAAGATAACTTTGGCATTCATTGTGTATGTTTGAGAGTTAACTTTAGCATTCATTTTGTGTGTGCATGTGTGTTTGAAAGTTAACTTTGGCATTCACTTTGTGTGAACTGTGTTCCTATATATTTGAACCAACTTTGGCATTTACATTTTTGTGTATGAATGTACTTTGAAACTAGAATGTTGTGTGGAATGTATGTACAAAAATACTTTGACATTCAATTTGTTTGGAGTCTATGTACAAAAATACTTTCAAACTTTCATGATGTTCACTTTGTTCTTATGTTCATGTTTGAATGAACTTTGTATTTCATGCGTGTCATTAAAAGTTAACTTTGACACTCACTTATGTGAAGTGTGTGCCGATGTGTTTGAACTAACTATGTTCACTTTATGCTTGTTTTCATGTTTCAATGAACTCCACTTAAGTGGATAAAGAAGTCACTTGCTCCATTAGAGGCTTCTTAAAGTCTCCAGATGCTAGTTAAATACAATTTAAATTTATATTTAATATAACAGAGAAAAACTAATAAAACAAATAAAGAGAATTAAATTTCAAAATTCAACTAAATTGAATTAAAATATATGCACATAAATTCTAATACACTCTAAGAAGTGTGAAACACATTTTAAAAAGTGTGGAATTCATCACAACATCAAATACAAGGCACATGAACTATGGAGATACAACAAAATGTACAAGCGTCATTGGGTCGCATAAGACCACATGACAAGGTGAAACTAGATAATGATGATAAGGATCCCATTACTTCCATGAGGTGGAATGATACAATAAAATTGTGATCCATCACTATGTATTCTCCAAATGCCTTATGTTGGTAAATATTTATTGCTTAATAATTACCAAGTTCTTTCACACTTAATGTACACTTTAAATCTTATCTTGGAACACATAGCCAAAGTACAATAGTTTATACCTACATATCCTCATGATCACATATGTATGGAAATAAAGGAATGTGCAACATCACATAATAGCTTACACAATATTCATAGTCATAGTAGGAATCACAATGATCAAACTCATCATCTAAGCACTAAGTAATTTCAAGCATGATATATCTCAATAAAGTAATCATAATTAGTCTAATAAACATTATATGAATGATTCTCTAATCTTTCTCACACAAACATTTCATTTGGCATCATAATAACTAAGCATGGATCTCAATCAAATCATGAATATAATTCAAAAACATATGATCAATGTTACAAGTAGGGTTAGCAAATCATACATGATCACAATCGCTCCACATCATTAAATTATTGCTAACATGCACATAGGCCAACCACCAAACAAGTAGGTCTTAAAACATGCTACAACATAACAATCATAATTAAGAGAAGAGTATGGTAGAGTGTAGAACTATTGGGCCTTACATATTCATTTTTTATGGAATCTATGTGTTTGAACTTTGGCATTCACTTTGTGTGGGGTGTGTGTGTGTGTTTTAAAGTAACTTTGGAATTTACTTTATATGGACTATAATTGTGTGTTTGTCTAATTGAACTTTGATATTCACTTTGTGTGTGTGTGTGTGCGTGTGTGTGTAGGTACATGTGTTTTCAAACTAACTTTGGAATTCACTTTGAGTGAAGTGTGTAAGTGTGTGTGTGTGTGTGTGTGTGTGTGTGTTCAAATAAACTTTGGCATTCACTTTTTGTTGAGTTTGTGTATTTGATTGAAATTTGACATTCACTTTTTGTGGAGTGTAAGTATGTGTTTATTTGATTGAAATTTGAAATTCACTTTCTATGTGTATGCATGCATGTGTGTGCGTATGTGTTTTTAAACTAACTTTAGCATTCACTTTGTGGAGTGTGTGTGATTGAAATTTGGCATTCACTTTATATGGAGTGTAAGTATGTGTTTATTTGATTGAAATTTGAAATTCACTTTCTATGTGTATGCATGCATGTGTGTGCGTATGTGTTTTTAAACTAACTTTAGCATTCACTTTGTGTGAAGTGTGTGCATGTGTGTTCAAATAAACTTTAGAATTCACTTTGAGTGGAGTGTGTGTTTGATTGAAATTTGGCATTCACTTTGTGTGGAGTGTAAGTGTGTATGTGTGTTTGATTGAATTATTAAATTCACTTTATGTGGTGTGCATGTGTGTGTAAAATTTGACTTTTACTTTGGTGGAAGCATGTGTGTATGTGTTTAAAATTTGGTATTCACTTTGTGTGGAATATATGTGTGTGTTTAAACTAACTTTGGCAAATGTTTACTTTGTGTGGAGTGTATATGTCTGTGCTGAAAAATAACATTCGCATTCAATTTTTATTGTGCTTGTGTTTGATATAACTTTGACATTCAATTTGCATAGAGTGTGTGTGTGCATGTGTGTTTTAATGAACTTTGACAATCACTTTGTGTGGAGTGTACGTGTGTGTTTAAATTTTGGCACTTTGACTTTGTGTGGAGTGTGGAGTGTGTGAGTGTGTGTGAGTGTGTGCGTGTGCGCATGTGTGTGTGTGTGGGTGTGTATGTGTGTGTGTGTGTGCGTGCATGCGTGCGTGTGCATCTATTTTGAACTAACTTTAACATTCACTTTCTATGGAATTTGTTAGAGTATCCAAACAAAATTTGGAACTAGGTGGAGTATGTGTGTATGTTCAATCAAACTTTGGCATTCACTTTGTCTGGAGTGAGTGAGTGAGTGAGTGAATGAGAATTGTTGTGCAAATTGAAAATTCTTTTTCGTTGTCAAATTAGTGGCGATTTTGATTCTTTTGAGATTCCAGTTTTGTGGTTTTCAATAGGGATTCAAGATTTCAAATTCAAAAGCCGAGTCTTGCAGTTTCAGGGGTTGGGGCCCTATTCAATCAATGGTGCCATCTCAAATAACTGAAGGCATGAATCAGCAATGATAATGTGAGCTCTTAGCAATTACATATGGTGCAGGCAAGATATGTATCATGGCATCTTTACAGGTTGAGGCACAACTATCTGTAGGCTAAGACAACATAGGAACTCAAAATGAATCGGCCTACTCTATGAAGTGGAACTTAGATTTTCAAGAGGCCATGTAAGTGTTAAGAGAGGGCATTTTAGATCGAAAGTTCTCTATTCAAAGGTATCATCACAAACAGCAATACGTCCTGTCCAATGAGGCATAGCCATTCATAAAAATTGCATATGCCATTAAAATGAAGGTTCTAGCAATGAAATAAAGGAGCGGCCTTTATAAAAGCCAGAGTCTCTACTAAGTATCATCGCGCAGGCATTTCTAATATGATGCAAGCTTTTCTCAATACAAACAAGGCATAACCTTTTAATGGCATTGTCTAAGTGAAACAACCACAAAGTCACGGCCATTTCTCTGTCTATATTTGGGATGAGATTTTTGCAACTCAATCATACATTGAATCCCAAGGTGTCTGTGTGGTCTGTGGATATTTTTGTGAATGGTGGACTCTGTACTGCGCCAGGGATTTTTCTTCCACCATGCCTACCACCCACTTTCATGGCACCATTTTCATTACATGGTGGTACAGGCTTCTCGGTGCAGATATTTGAAAAGATGTGGTTTTAGATAGTGTAGACATTACAGACCCTTCTATGGTTTCTATAGCAGATGGAGCAATGGTCTCAGAAGGGAGCAACTTTGGAGAACCATCAAGTAAAAACTGGAATGTTGTTTTTAGGTCCTATAAGGATTGAAGTCGTTCCTCTATTGGCCCTTTTTCCTACCTTCAAATGGGTACTGTTTTGGCAACAAAATTTGTTGTTCATGCTCTTCACATGACATAAATTGAGCAACACTTTGAGAAGACAACACCACATCCAAACTTGAAGGAAGATGAGGAGGAGGGAAACCTGGCAACAACGACCACTCACTTATGGCAACTATTGGGGCTATACACAGTGGCTATGGTCAGCACTTTAGCTACAGCAATAGTATATCCATTATTTGTATGGCTTTCAAGGACAATGCAGTTGCTTCATATCTACATGTTCTCCGACCGGCGCTTTCTTCTATTTTCCCTAGTCAGGGCATTCCC